>VUQR01007426.1:340-28682 GCA_015108515.1 Hemichromis elongatus | reverse complement strand
TGCTATATGACCTTCGCTGCAAGCTGCTAGCGGCAAAGTTAGCATTAGCTTCTTCTCATGTTGACAAGTAAATTGATCGGATTTTTCCATTGTTAATGGAAATGCAAAACCTCACACTGAAAGAATTGACAATTCAAAGAAGTAGAACCTCATGTCGTACCAGAAAACACTTCTCAACTAAAGATACTAGAGTTTAAAATGATGATTTTTAAAACGCATAGTGGATGTGACTTTTTCTACTTGTCCATCTGTCCTTGAACGCATCTTTCTCTACTTACACGCTGACATCCTGCCAAAGCAGGAACTTAAAGGCTGAAGTTTTCTTACGTAGTACTGTCAAAGTAGTTTAGTGTTTTTTTTTAAAAATATTTAATCTTACGAGTCGTGTTTGTTGCGACGTTATCAATCATTGTGTGAAAAAAAAAGGAATTCTTGGAGACTGTCATTCATTTGCTTGCTTGGGAAAGTTTTGTAGACAAAATACAAAATGTGTTCAGTTTTTAGAATGAATGCTAAAGTCATGTCTTATTGGAAACGTTTTGTGCTAGTTTGTGTCTCTCACTTAACGTGAATTTCAGAATATGTCTTCAGTGTTACTTTATCCTCATTTTGACTATGTTTACTAAACTGTAATAAGCCAGCAGACGGTCTTTAGTCATCTTTAATAGGTTAACAGGTTAAGCTTGTATCCCAACAGTTTCTGAGCTGTGTTGCAACATTACATAACCCCAATGTGCCAGATGTGTCATCTCTTATGAGGCTAGTCTAGCCCAATGCTTCTGGCTAAAGTCAACTAAGACTACTGTCTCGTGGACTGAGACAGTAGTTGCACTTTTTCAGCTTGTTGCCAAAACAAAACCATCCACTTAAAACCAGTTTGAGCTGAAGAAACCATTGTGAAAGGTTTTATTTTATAACTCTATGTCTTAGTGTCTCTCTGTATGGAAATTATATGTTAAATTATGTTGAAAGCGAGTCTAAAAAAGCAACAGGAAGAATCTCCTGGGTTCCAGATTTCTCCAGGCCTGTTTGCCACTTGATCTGCGTTTCAGGTACAGTGGTTTCAGATTGGGCTCTATTCAGTTTTCGTACTGGCCACACACAGAATTATTTTGCATACCCCTGATTCAAAGAAGCCACCATAAACACGTTTGACCTTTTAAGTGTGCCTGCCCTTGGACCCTGAGTGGCTGGGTGCCGCCCCTGCCAAACCCTGATATTTGATACTGCTCTGCCCAGGCTCCAGACCAGTATGAGGGCACACAAGTTCCTAAGGAGTCAGATATGTGCTACACATGTTTACCTGTGACCTTTAAAGTTTATGTGGCATCATATGATATTAAATAGCAGTTTTTTCTTTCATGTGCACATTTTCTTCTATTCAATTTACTATTTGCAGACTGCAGTGCTGTATTATTACCATTTTATCTTTGAAGTATCATCTAGTTTTGTAATACTCTGTGATTTGGCGCTGTACACAGTGACGCAACAGTACCAAAGTGTTTGTATTCAGTCATCTTCAGTCATGTATTCAATCATCAGATGTAAATATTTATTAATGTCAAACTAAGCATAAAAAAGCTGTTTTGTGAAGAACAGGCATAAGTAATAGTCTACACAAGCGATACCTGTGACTTCTGGATTAAAATGTGCTTTGCTTTGTGTCCCCTCCAGCTTACCGTACTGATGACTGCCAGCCCTGGGTGCTGCCGGTGGTGAAAAAGGTGGAGCGGCTCATCGTGGAGGATGACAGCCTGAACCACGAGTACCTGCCCATCCTCGGTCTGCCGGAGTTCCGCTCTGCTGCCTCCAAGGTCGCCCTGGGAGACGACAGCCCTGCCATCAAGGAGAACAGGGTGGGACATGCACGCTAGCACATGGAGGTTTTTTGACCAATTGGAGCAAATGTAATAAATTATGTTTATTTTTGGAATAAAATTAAGAAGGAAATACAACCAAATTTTAAGCTGATTAAAAGTTCTTTAAATTGTAATCTATTCCTTAGCCTTCTATTGATTAATGGACATAACTGGATGGGTATCAGCTGATCAGGTTTGCCTGCGTCTTTAATCTCTTTCAGACGTCTTTAGAAACCTCCGTATTTTATTTGTCAGACTCCAGTAGTAGTAGTGTATTAGTTCTGAATACACGGAACCCCTCAGTTCATCGTCTGTCACACCCAAGCACTTTAACTTCCCCTCAGATTTCTTCTGATTCGCTGCCCCTTACAAACAGAAAGTTTGAACAGTAGGTGGGTGAGCTGTTGTGCTCGTGACCGTAGTTGTGTGCAGGAGATGACTATTTTAGAGGTGTTCTCTTCATTGACCTCGTATAGATTCTAAGAGTAGAAAAAGCAATCTGAAGCCTGACATTTAGAATCACAGTGAATTCTTGCGCCCTGGAAACTCATAATTTAAAATTTAGGTTATATTAAATATGATCATTTACCACTGAAACAGTTTAGGTAGAACAGAAAAACAAGACAATGAAGGCAACTATGAAGGCAAGATCTGGAAGACCAACGAGTCTTGGTGAATTAAATGAGTGTATATTAACATCAGGCACGACCTGCAGCTTTATCACAAAATCCACTGGCCGAACTGTGAGGCGCAACATCTATTTAACATAATAGTATTTGTCTCTGATTGCGTTTTTTCCACTGCCCGCTTTCTCTCACAGGTTGGAGGAGTCCAGGCTCTGGGTGGGACGGGTGCACTGAGGGTCGGAGCAGAGTTCCTGCGGCGGTGGTACAACGGCGTCAACAACACAGCCACGCCCGTCTACGTCTCAGCACCCACCTGGGGTTAGCGAACAGTTGTAGCATGCAGGAAAATCTAGTTGAGAAAGTTTGGCTGTTTTTCAATAATGCAGTGAACGTCTCGGTGGGTATCAGAGCTGATTTAAGTGCTGCTGAACATTTCCTCTTCCTCACAGAGAACCACAACGGCGTATTTGCTGATGCTGGCTTCAAAGATATCCGCCCCTACCGCTACTGGGATGCTGCTAAGAGGGGCCTGGACCTCGCTGGGTTCCTGGATGATTTGGAGGTGAGGATGAAATGATGACTGCTGTTTAGTTATAAGAACCCAACAGTGACACGACTGTGGACGCATTTTCTCATTTATTTTAAAGTTTTGCACTCATCTTCATCTTCTCTGAGCAGAAAGCTCCAGAGTCCTCCATCTTTGTCCTCCATGCCTGCGCACACAACCCCACTGGCACCGACCCGACCCAGGAGGAGTGGAAGCAGATCGCAGAAGTGATGAAGGTACAAAGACATTATTTTCACATCATGTGATGGTTTTGGTGGTGTCTCATTCACCATATGTATCTTCTTCTTCCTTTTTTTGATTGCTTTATTGTGTAATTTAAAAAAAAATTAACTAAATTTTAATTGCAGTTCCTTTGAACTTTGTTCCTTGTTGTCGACTGTATTTCTCCTTTTCCTTCTCCAGAGGAGGAGGCTGTATGTGTTCTTTGACTCCGCCTACCAGGGCTTCGCCTCAGGCTCTCTGGAAAAAGACGCCTGGGCCATCCGCTTCTTTGTCTCCGAGGGCTTTGAGCTTTTCATAGCTCAGTCCTTCTCCAAAAACTTTGGGCTGTACAGTGAGTACTCATGGTGCACATACATTCATGCATCAGTCTTGTGTGTTTTAGCCACAATTAAGTTTATAGTGTTTCTACCTGTAGTTACTCTCGTTTAGGTTTATAATAAAGCCATATCTGTCTCTACTTCCAGATGAGAGAGTGGGGAACCTGACGGTGGTTTCCAAGGACAATGAGAACCTAACCCGGGTTCTGTCCCAGATGGAGAAGATTGTCAGGACGACCTGGTCCAACCCACCATCTCAGGGAGCACGCATTGTCAGCAAGACCCTCAACAGCCCTGAGCTGTTTGAAGAATGGTACGCTCCATCAGTCAGTGCTTTAACATTAGCACAGTAGCTCATTATTTAAATAATAATTAATAACTTTTCTTCCTCACGGGTGCATGCACATGCATGCTTGGTACCAAATGTACTTTGTTTTTGGAACGCTGGAAACACTTAGTCAATCAGTCATGTGCTATTACTTTTAGAGGTTCATAGATTTTGTCTGCTGACTTTACTCTCATTTCCTGTCTTATGTCCTTTTATTTTTTTGTCTCCATCCCTCCTCCCCTCTTTAGGAAGGGTAATGTGAAGACCATGGCAGACCGAGTTCTGTTGATGAGGGATCAGCTGAAGGCCAAGCTGCAAGCTCTGGGCACCCCGGGGACCTGGGACCACATCACTCAGCAGATCGGCATGTTCAGCTTCACCGGCCTAACTCGTGAGTGAAAAAAAACACATACACGCACTAATGTAGAAGCACATCCTGCTAGTAACATACTGGGATTGACAGAGATAAAGAGTTAGTCATCATTTGCCGAGGTGATGAAGTGCTAGTATGTAACATTTATGAAAGCAGCAGGTGGTCAAAACTTAAAATAGAAAATTGGTTTATTACACCTTAGCTTATTTCCAAATATGAAATTAAATTAGAACATTTAAGATGAAGGAAGCGTGACAACAGTGGAGGGCCCTGCAAGATACCGAAAACATACTTAACCCTCCCGGGTGGACGGACGCGCCGGCGCATCCAAATCGCATGACCAATTTAAGACAACACAGCAACAAGATGCAGCGACCCAGAGTCTCCGTTTCAAATTGTGTCGAAAGGAATTTAAATTATATACCGGTTTTTAAGCTTTGTTGAAAGGCCACATGAAAAAATACCCGCAAGTTATTTACTGCGGGAAGAAACTTGGCTATACTCTGTTTGAAACAAGCGGTCTTCACTAACTTTATCTTCACATGATTTCTGAAGTTGACTCACTCTGATTTTAATTTGTGCTACAGCCAAACAGGTGGAGTACATGATCAAAGAGAAGCACGTGTACCTGATGGCCAGCGGGCGCATCAACATGTGCGGCCTGACCAGCAAGAACATCGACTACGTCGCTCAGTCCATCCACGAGGCCGTCACCAAAGTCCAGTAAAGGCCGTTTGTGTCCGCCCACTTCCTGCCTCCTGTACGCCACAGGACGTTTCATCGTGTCTGTGCCCCTCTCTTTGCTTATCCTCTCCTCTTATTGGTCAAACTGCGTCCTCCCAATTTGCAGTTGAACCAACGGGAGGAAGGATGTGTTTTTGTTCTCACATGACGGTGTCATTTTATGGGAGGTACAGTGGTTTTTGGAAGAGACTTGATTGCACACAGCCAGGTATGATCGAATACGTAGACGTGACAACCCCATCATTTGTTTGAATTGTTGCGGCGAGATTCTGTGCAGTCCAAATCATTCCACTCAAACTGGACGCCAGAATGTGGACTGGGAAGAGTTGCGATGAAATTATTATGCTTCCTACACAACAGTAGTACTGAACAAACTGCAGCACAGCAAAAATCATGTAAATAGATGTAATTGCTTTTAGAGTCCTGCCATTTCATTCATAAGCACTGAGACCACCAAAAAAGTCCCTTTCCTGTTTTCAGCCATTGGAATATTCAAGCTGGTCCCGTAATCTGTGGCAGTCCACATACAGAGCACCACATTATTTTGTGACCATGCTAAATGTGTTTGACTTTATTTTGTTGTGTTAAAGTTCAACGGTTATCGTCCCCATCATCATCGTCTCTCACTTGAAGGTAAAGCACATGCCTGATGTCGTGTTGCCCTGTTAGACAGAAGATGATTTGTTTAGCCACTAAGTCAACAAAATCTCCTTCTTTGCCATCATTGAACAAAAGTCACCTCTCTGTTACTTTGTTTCCACCCTGCAGTGCCCTAATGTTGTTACACAACGCGTCTGTAAAGTCGTTTGCTGTAAGAAGCCACTGATCAGACCTCAGAGCCTGTCCTATGACACAGTCACATGTTAAGTCGTGTTTTTAATGGCGTTCACACTAAATAAATTATGAACTCCAGGAACTTATTTCTGCTTTGTGTATGTGTTTTGATTTGGTTTTTCTACCTTCTTATGAGACAATGCATTTAAAATATCTTCATATTTAACGGCAAATACAAACAGTCTGGAACAGGCATCCAGAGAGAACCTAGTCAGCAGTCATCAACAAGTAGTCCCGTCTGTGCTGAGGAGCTCCTGCTTTCCAGAACAGAGCCGGTGACTTTAAACAGACTATTTCACAAACCGCGGGTTTACACAGCCGTCTCTGGTTTGGAAACGAGGACTGTCTAGTGAGTGATGTTAATGAAAATTTGAGGAACTACAAACTCACTGTATGTCAAAACTTGAACAGATGTGCTACATCAGCAGCGAACGACCATACCGGGTGTCATTTTTGTCCTCAACAGGAAACTGAGGCTGAAATTGGACAAAAGAAGACTGGGAAAAATGTCCCCCGATTTGATGAGTCTTGACATCTCCAACATTTACCTTACAGGGTCAGAAGTTATTGCAAACAGCCAAGCATGGATCCGTCCTGTCTTCTAACGGCAGGTTATTGAATTTAGACTGCTGCTGGTGGCGGTGGTGGTGGTGTAGTGGGCTGAGGGATATTTGTTTAAAGCAAGAAAAATCTTAATATATAATCACCAGATTTGTCCTTAATAGAAAATAAACACAGCAGACTGTTGAAATCAGTGTTTTGTGGAACTCTGTATTTTTGTATAGTCTGATACAAAAACCATCACATAGTTGCTTTCTGTTTTTACAATACTAAACTCATATTTTCAAGGAAATGCTGTCTGTACATGTCTGCTACTCGGCTCCTTTTGTTAGAAAAGTGAAAACAGCTGAAAACGGATCCTTGTCTCATAGCATAGATGGTGAATATACAGAACGGATCTCAGACATTTTATGATCTCTAAAGCTCAAATAGATGCACAGCAGGAAGCATGAACCGACCTAACAACAACGTCCTGCAGCAGAATCTGTTATTGTCTGGATTTGACCTCAAAGGATGCTGCTGATTGGCTGAGGCTGGTGCCCCAATGCAGCAAGATGACTCAGCAGGTTTCATGTATTGTACCCAGGAGGGATGTGTTTCTCTCTCCCTGGCCTCCTGTTACATTAACCAATGAGCAGAGTTGAAAAGCACCCCTCCCACTAGTCCCTAAGTGTATGTTTCTACTGCTGGGCGACGCTGTTTGATGCTAATGCTTCCCACCAATTTGTTGCCTTTCTTTAAAAAGTCCATTTAAACAAATCAAGAGCTTTAATCCTCCCTCAATTATGCAAGTAGAGTTTTTAAGTGCAAGTGATATGACATGATACCATTTTACAAAGTAATGTAGCAAGTCGCTTCAGTCAGGAAACAAAACTGTACTGATGAGTCTGACAGTGTAAGTCAGACATCACACTTTAGGCCTTTAAGTGCATTTTCCTTTTTTCACATTCCTTCTGCTCCTCCTGCTCCTCCTCCTGGTCTGTGCTGCAGTGGCACAAATCTGATCCTGAACCTCAGTGAGACAGTGCCACACCCATCCATCCCATCCCTGCTGCACAAACAGAAAGCGCAGGTTCAGAGGCAGCTCTGCACAGACCAGGAAAAAACGGAATGATTTGTGCCTCCAGTCAGTCAGCAATAAACCTCCAGGGCCTCCATGCTATTATGTCTGAATCATTTTCCTACACAGTAAGAGTGGCAGGACATTATACTTCATGAAAGCGATAAAAACAGAGACATGTCTCAACTATCAAAACTGTACCCTGGAGCGTGATTTCAAGCGATGACTTCTACAAACTGTGGCGCTGGGTGTTTTCAGCATTGCTGTCATACAAACTGTAGGTGGATACGTGCAGCAAGAAGAAAAACAAAGCCGTTTGAAGATACTCCTTCACCTCCACTAATTACTTTTAAGGGGAATTATATTATCATGACATGCTCTCATGTTAGAGCCAGAACACTTCCTGGTGTGGTCTTTGGCTCTGTGGCTCAGCTGCCACTGTTTCTAATACACTCAGCACTGCCTGCAGCACATGTAGCAAACATCAGAGCAGAAGAATACGAACCATATTTAAATGCTGGATCATTTCCAAAAAACACTTTGATGATGGTCTCAGCCGTGAGTTTAGGCCACATAACCCCCCAACAATGAGATTTCTCTAACAAAAAGATGACATCATGGTGGCCATTTTTACCAACGTTTGGGGGTCTAAATGCTCACTATAGCCCTTTGCTAACACCTCTGTTTGGGTTTGTTTTGTTGTTGAGCTGATTAAAGCAAACTGCGCGAGACTCCAGGATTTAGGCCAAGTTAAGCTAATCGCTCTCAGCAGGACGGAGAGGGACTTTGTGTTTGACGTTCAACAGTTAGCAGATTTGTCTCCAGCCCACGTTTTACAGAGAGTTAAATGATTCTCAGACTCAGCATTGAATAAAATAAACAGGAAGTTTAGAGCTCCAACTGTAATACCCACATTCAGTTGAAAAACATTTTATCATAACTACATATTTCTCTTCATCTACTGAATCGACTAAGTGCGTGGCTAGAAACACGTGGGCACATCGATATGTTCAAATTATATTCGAACATGCCATTCATCCAAAACTTTGGATGTAAATTCGCTTATGTTTCAAGTTTTTTTTTCTTTCTTTCTTTCTTGTGGCACTTTTGGGCCTCCATACTATCAGGAATCACTGTATACTGTTTCACTATTTCCCAGTCTGACCGTATTTTGTGAGCGACTGCATATGACATGCGAGTGTTAACAAATGAAATGCAAAAAGATGATGTTTCTGCACTCTAGGCTTACACTCTAATTATTACATAAAGGATGCTAATCAGGCAGCTTTTAAAAGAAGATTTTTCTTGTGCATTTCGATGCAGTATGTACAAAATAGCAACGTCTTTGGTGTCTTCCATCTCTTTCCCGTGCAACGTCAATGTCTTTAGCCCCATTGAAGAAGTGGTCTTACGTGAGTAGTATAAAAAAAACCCTATGTTTCTATAAATCTTTTACATTCACAGTCTTTTCTCTATACATGTGAATCCACTCGAGAACCTGGAGGTGAGAAGCCATGGTGTAGTGCTAAAGCTTGTGGTTTTTTGATAGCAGTGGATTCAGTTGAGTTTGCACGTGAGCCAAAGAGCTGAGGGAGCGGGAAAGGGTTTGGTGCACGTTGCTGAAGCTGCACCCCTCGCTTTTTGTTGGAAGGTGTCTTCCACCCACAGGTTCTGTGCAATCCTGGAAACGGGCCCACTTTACGGTCTCCAACAGTGCGCGCTTTTGGAGTGTGTTTTCAGATAAAACTCTGAGAGCTGTTATTCAGCAGCCACATTTGTCTTTACAAACAGCTTAAAGAACCATCAGATGATGGAGTTTGTTCAGGTCTGTTTCTCGCACACTCTGTTAGGTTTTCACCAACGGCTGCTCTGAAATGTCCTCTGGTGTCTTTTCCCCTTCACGAGATTTTTTCCTCTTCTTGTGGCCTGAGGAAACAAAACACATTAAACAGTTAAATGCAGAAGGACTTGTGTACCTATCATACACCTACTAAAAACGACCATGCTGTTGTTAGATTTAAATTTATATGCAGTATTTATTCTGGCTTCTAGCTAAGGTCACATTACATCAGTGCCATTATAACTAGTTACAAGAATAGGTACAATGCTTTGGACTTTAAGGTGTAATTTTTACTAGAAATGCATTGAAATATTTCTCTTGATCAAAATCTCACTTGTGTGCAGTTTGAATAGCCTGTCTACGTCCACTCTTTCTGATAAACCAACATGTCTGAGGCTTTTTTTGTTTCAAATAAAATATTTATTTATTTCACGCTTTCTTTAATTATTTAATCTTTTCTTTACTTTTGGGTTTTAAAATAGTTTTTATTTTCTCATAAAAAGATGAAGTTTCATAAAGTAACGGGTAAAAGAAGCTTAACAACAGTCAGTGGAAACCAAAAACATCAACTATTTGCAAACTGGAATTAAACCCACAGGCTGAAAACCAAAGTCAAATTTGTTTTATACACCAGATGGAGGTTGTAATTTTCACTCATATTAAACATTTTACTGAGTCAATCCATCTTTCATTAGCATGTCCTTTACAGGCTTCTGTAAGCATGTGTTAAGTTGTATCCACACATGCAGCGATCTGCTCGTTGTGTAATTCTTTGAATGTGATGGGGACTTCCCGGCTCCAGCTGCTTGGGTAACAATCTAACATATTTACTGCATCGTGTCAGTTACCAAAATCCTGCAATATGACTGAAAGTCACTTCAATCATTTGCCTTGAAGTTGAGAAGGTTTCATCTCAGGACTGATTCACTTCTCATTAACAGTGATTTTTCACCCGTATTCCCTCTTAAATATTCACGTGAAGTCGCCGATTTCTTTGACTTTCTATCATCTCTAATGTTTGTAATGCTTTGAATGCTGCGTGCACACAGCTGCAATTCTGAGGTTTTCACTTCAGATCCAAATAAAGAAAATTCAAAGATTTGCTTAGAAATGCCCAAATCAACTTAACTCAAATGACCCTGTGAACTATTTATAGTTGTTTTTTGTATAGTTTTACTTTCATGAAGATTTGCTTTTCAAATTCATCAGCAGCAGCCTACATCTGACACAAAGCGCTGGAATCATCCTCCAGAAACAGCACGAGAATACAGAGCAGGCAAGTCCAAAACACTAATGTATGTTTAAGACTGTGTGTGTTTGTGTGTGTGTGGTTGAGTTTGCATGTGAATCAAATCCAAGTAGGAAGTGAGTGAAATGAATAGAAAGGCTTGGTGAATAGGTGGCTTGTGTGTGTGTGTGACTGACTTAGTTTGAGCAGCAGTTTCTTGCCCAGTGTGTCCTCCGAACCACTCAGCGACAGGCTGCTGATGAAAGGGGATGTGTCCGTTTCTATGGGAACAGAGGCCATGTCTGAGAGAGAGAGACAGAGAGAGAGAGAGAGAGAGAGATGTTATGACCCTGTCAGTGATAAATAGCTTTGGTCTCTGCTAGAGGACAGATTAAAGTCCTGTGTGACTCTCTGCTAAGTTTAAGAGCCAGGCACTAAAAATATTATATATATTATGTTTGCGTTTGGAGTTTTCAAGCTTCTTCAAGGATTCAAGCTGGCGGTAAACCTGCCCCACATGCATTAATGCAGAAAAAGATTCTCAGTGATGATGTGTACTGTGATCAGAGTGTTTTAATGGAACATTTTAGTGTTGTATACGTTTTCACGTCCGTTAAAGACATGGACGTGACTTCCTCTCTGTACCTGTGTCTATATTTTTGTGATCCGTCAGAGTTCTTGTGTGGAAGCTTTTATGTTTTTTATTGTAAACAATTAGACTAACCAGCATGTCTGTCAGGCTCACATCTGTCCTCTCTGATGTAGGGGATCTCATCCATCCTGAGAAACACCGAATCACTCGGACTCTTCTGGCCATCAGACTTGCTACCTGCAGCAGACACATCCACAGAAACACGTACATCGAAAAACATGTGATGTAGTTTCCTTTACTGATATAAGATGTGAAATCTTTTACTGTTTAGTAAATAAAACTGTTTGATTCTTTTGGTTTATTTTTCTTGGTTTTGGGATTTTGAGATGTTTGAATCCCATGTTGGTTTCTGGAGAAATCACCTTTAAAAAAACTGGATAACTTTTACAGAGTAGGTAATTTAATACACCAAATGTTGAACAATAAAGTATACAACATTATAGTTTTGTAATAATTATGAATGAAAATAGCAACCAATCACTGAAACTCTAGATTGCTGCTTTTCTAAATCTGATCATTCTTAAGGTGGAAAATGAAGGAACCAGAAATCGAGCAATAAAACAAATTTGAAAAAAAAATGTAAATGGATACTAAAAGTCTTTGTGTCGTCTTCTTTTTCATTTTCATATTTGACTGTTGCATGCTCTTCCTCTGGATAACAACAGTTTTATAATGTTGCTTCTTTCCCACCATATGCATCATTTTGTGCTTCACCTGGTCTAAAAGTGAGAAGTTCTGTTTGTAATGTGTTAAAAGCACAGCTGTCAAACATGACTGGCTCTAACCTCTCAGTTTCCTGGTACAAAGTCTCTCTAATTTTCCATTTGTGCTTATGTCCGAGTAGGGTCGGTAAAGGTCACCAGGAGGTAGGTGAGGGAATCCTACTGAAGGTAAGCACCATCTACTCCTTGGACAAGATACTAACCCCAAGCTTCTCCCTGATGCATCCATCAGTCTATGAATGTATGTGAAAGCACTTATATAGTAAAAGCAGAGAAAAGGCGCTTGTATGAATTAGTGAACGAGCCAAGTTGTATAAACTGCTTTGAGTGCTCAGGTAGAGTAGAAGAGCACTATATAAAAACCAGGCCGTTTACCAGTTTAAAAAACAGCTCATGTTAACTATCCTAATATTGGTTTTAACATGATTTCTTAATGGCACACTAGAAGAAAAAAAAAATCAGTGGCTGATGTTTGCATTAAATGTTTTCACATTTAAACTAGTAGTAAGTAAATTTAAAGTAGATGCAGCCAACGGTGCAACGTCCCAAACTGCTGTGGTCTGAGCTGCACTGGCAGCAATCACCTTCAGGCAGTGTGGCGAAGGTAGGCTCATTTATAAATGCAGGCAGATTTCAAACAGGCTGTGATCAGTCCGAGTCGGCATGCACCAATGCATCTCTTTGCAGTAGGACACTCAGCTCAGCTGGTTGTATTGTGTTCATATTCCTTTATAAACGCAGGGTTGCAGTGCAGTTTGCATGTAAATTGTCACTCTGCAGCAACTATTTGTGGTGGAATTTCAGATTTTCTGTTGCAGATCAGGTTCTGGGTGGCCTCTGAACGTAAGTAGTTAGGTTAATGGTTAAGTAGTTTAATATGAATTTCAGATTTGCACTTCTCACCAATTTATTGCAGTTAATCGCTATATTATTACAGCTTACATGTAACTGTCAACTTGAACCGATTCAATCTCAGACTGATAGTAGACTGATGCTGTTAAACTAAAATCACTTTGAAGATGGCAACTGACCGCGAGCGACTTTAGATCTGGTTCCTGCCTTCAAACTGACTGTTTGTTACGTCCCTCTGCAGCCCCTAATCGCATCAGTGGGTTCAGCTGTTGCTAATTGACCACACCTAGTGAGGTGTGGCTAAAAGGATACCTGAGGCAGTCTTTTCGGGAAGCCTCACTAGCCGAGCTGTTGGTGGTACCAGCCATTTTAGCCATCCTGCTATGCATTTTAAGATTAAAACCTCTTCTCACCTAAAGCATTTATCATGACACAACTATTTTAGGTAGCTCAGGGTAATGAATTTCTGTCACGCTTATTATTATAACCTTATCGATTTAGGGAAAAAACTCACTTGCAGGAGCGGGTGGCTCTCTACTTGTGATGGCTCAAATAATCTCTCACTGACATCACTGTGACATGCCATCCCCGTTAACATGACGAGACTCCCTGTCTCTGGAGTCGAGGATACTTACGGACAATGCGGTTCTTCTCGTTCAGCAGGGAGGTGCTGTGCGGTACACTGGACTGCTGTCCCCGGGTTCGGGCTGAACTGGGCCGACTTGGCTCCCTGGGTGGGGGCATAAGGGTGGCAGTAGTGTGCCCTGGGGGCATCAGTGAGGTGGTGGTGGGCTCTGGTGCTGGAGGCCCGGGGGTCGGGGAGTTGCTTTCTGTCAGACGGGTGTCAGCATCAGGGGTCTGAGGGGAGCTGTCCATCCGGGTAGCTGTTACTGCATTCTGGTAGTGACTCCGGGTGATCTGATACATAGAAGCAGAGGATTATGGGTATTATTAAGAGTTAATTGTGAACCCATTCTTTTCTAAAAGTTTTTTTTGTAATTAGATTTTATCTAATATTTAATTGTGTATAAATCTCTTCCTTGTTTCTATTTTTGACATAAAAGACCAAGAAAAAGTTTTTTCCTTATTCAGTGTGATGTGAGAGCCCATCAGACCAGACCGTTTCATTTCATTTTCATTTCACTCAAATTTGGGTCATATTGTCTTTACTTGTCCCGGTCAACTTTATTTATGTCTTTTGCTACAAGTGAGATGAAATCAAGGAGAATGTTAATGATGACGGTAACACCTGCTGCTTAGTTCAAGAGATATCATTAAATATTTATTGTCTCAAGATCATTTGTGTCATCGTTAATGATCCTCAGCCTTTTGTGTTGCACCATCGTTACAGTGTAGCTTCTTTTAAACACCGCAACCTTGAGAAGTTCTCCGCAAAACTGAATTTCATCACTAGCAGCCTGTCGACCCAGAGACCCATGCCCTCTAACCGCGCCCAGTCAATCATTAAGTTACAGCTTTGAAAAAAAAACCTGAAGCTTTAAGGACAAGCTCACTTTAGCACTCAGTGGTGATGTTAAATTTAGGAGTAAGGGATTTGGTTATGCAATAATGTCAGTGAATGTCCTCCATCTGATATCTGACATCCAAACACATGCGTGCGGGTGTCTACAGCGTATGAGCACTGTACTCCTGCCAAGGTTGAAGGCGACTGGATGATTGTGATGACTGAGATATGTGAAGAACAAAAAGCTGGAAATACAGAGATTTCTCCAGTCATTAGTGGCGTTACGTTGTGACTTTGAGACTTAGTTTATCAGTATTGATCAGAACTCAGTTACCAATTCATCTTAATGGGGCTTTTAATGTATCTGAGTGTACCCCAGTAACATTTATTCTATACTGTGGGGATGTGTATAAGTTTTTATTCAAGTTTAAGATCATGCTAAATCCATTTTTAACTGCCAACTTTGTGTTACATGTCTCCCTGTCTGTCTTCTCTCTGATTTGTTTTTGTTCTGACAGCTGACTCCTAAGTGGCTCCTAAGAGTTATTTCAGCCCGAATTTCAGTCATGGAAACATTTCTTCCAAAAGCAAAAGATTTTGGGAATGTCGGACTTTTCAATCCTGTAAACATTTTCTTCATTAATACGGTTTTTCAGCAGACTGAGAGCAGTCACAAAAGACCAGACCAAAAAACTAAATATTTTGTCCTTGTCCAAATGTGATGTAAGAGTCCATCATACCAGAAAGTTCCTATGTATTAATCTAATGTTATATTATGAGTGATAAGTATTGCAGATGCTGGCAGCACAGTTTTTATTTACTTATTTATTATAGTAGATCTACGATAAGCTTTCAGAAATTTCAGTAATTCTGTAATTTTATAAAATAATTCTGTTATGAAGCCTCTGGTTTGGTGCCGATAATGGGCCTTCAACGAAATCTCCAAATTAAATAAAGTAAGAAAAATACAGCGTGAAGCCTCATATTTATTCTGTAATGAACTTTTTTCAGTCATGGTTAATACCATCTCCCTCTCCGACAGATCCATTCATGTCAGTGTACATGTGCACTTATTAAGATGTTGTCTTTATGAATTAAAAGAATGCTTTCAGACACCATGTGAGCTTCAGGTGTTACCTTGATGAGCTGGAGGTGAGTGAGCTGCCTTACAGAGTAGTCTGGCAGGTAGACGTTCCCCCCTCCGTTCAGCTGGCTCATACTTCCCCCATAGAGCATCGACTCAGAGCGGTCCAAACCGCTGCTACGAGAGGGCGATCTGTGGACTGCGAAGGAGGACATGATATCAAACATGAATCTTTTAACAAGGACAGAAAGATGGTAGAGGAGTGTCAGTCAAATCACCAAAGATTTTAGGGATGTCACTGCAGCTGAAAGAAGGAGTGCTGCATATAAGAGCATGGCAGTTAAAAGACTCAGAAGAGTTCACATTACACCTGTTATATCTGATATTCAATACTGTAAAACTCATTGTGTGTGTCTTACAATAATATTTAAAGATTTAAATGCTACAGTTGAACATTTTTGGAGACTTTTAGTGCATATTCACAGATAAACTGTGTTTGCACTTTTTCACTCAAGCAATATATTATCTGTGTTTAGGAACTAATGTTCATTCACTGCACAGTGTTTGCTTCAGAGTGGAGTCACTAGGGGACAACCTGGACAATGCTGCAATATAAGTATGGACGTGCTCTTTACATTTCCATATCTGAATGTGAATGTGAAGAACATCTGCATCATCTTTGAGGCCAAGTTTCAGATAAATTATCACTAAACTTTTCAAAGCAGACAAATACAACAAAAAAGGAATTTATTCTTGTTGCTTTAAAAAAAAATCATCAGCGAACTACTTAAAACCATGCCAGGATATTTACAGTTTAGAACTAAATCTTTCAAATTTTTTATTTTAAATATATCCTTGAGCATCCTGATGTTCAAACAGAGCAGACGAGCAGCTGAACTCTCACTGAGCAAGGAAATCACATTAGCTTCATATCTGGCGACTCATTTGTTTTCCTCTGACAAAAAGTGCATTACAGCCTAGTGTGCAGGTGTTGTACAGTTTCTGTTTGGTGTGTCATGGTGAATATGCAGTACCATATATAATAAGTAAGCTGTGCAGCTTCGTTTAGTGTTTTCTTTGAATCTGGTGTGAACCTGCATGTAATACATTTAAAGATGCACTTTATAAATGGTGACGCTGTTTCATAGAGTAGGTGGGGTTTGGGCTTTATAAACTCATTTTTAGTTTTTCATTAGATTTGTGATTGTTCTTGCTTCTATCCTTGTGACAGCAGACACTACAGGACTGCTGTGGTATAAACCTTGCATTCAGTGGTCTTCTAATAAATCTGTAAGTGTAATGATGTTAGGGAAGGTTTTTTGTACCTGCTGGCATGATGGCCGGGACCCCAAAATAAGAAAACGCTCCATTCTCGAATTTCAGTGCCTCCTTACCAAACTCTACTTCAACTCGACCCTGCAAAATAATATAGGAAAAATATAATGTGATCTGACTGACTTGTACACAGGATATGATAGCCATAGCTAATTACTGCGGTGGTGAAAGGTCAAGTTGTTACAGATACCTGTAGCACTAGGATGAAATAGTCCACTGGTTTGTTGCGCTGGAACAGGAAGTGCTGAGGGGCTCGCTTGTTCTTCTCATCAAACTTGAGTTCTTGGACCACACTGGGGTGTTTGATGAGCCTCAATAAGATCTTCTCTGAGATGTGTGTTGGTTTAAAAGGCTCCACCTCTGGAAAAAAAGTGAAAAGATACCAGTACATAAACACCTTCAGTTGGATTTTGTGAAGACAAACACTGCAAATATTCTTGTTACAAGTGCTAACAAGTGCTTTTTTTTAGACCTAGATATTTTCTTTTCCTTTTAAGCTTCTTTCACTTTTAAGGTGATCGTTGTAATAAAAAAAATCCCTGTAAAGATGTTGTCTCAGAGAGACAACGATTTGATTGGCTGTTACCCGTGGAGAGGAAACGATGTGTTGCCAGGAGAAGCTGGGGGGAAATCTTCACTTTCATCTCGTTTTCTGACAGTTTGAAGATGGAAAAGTCCTGCTGCTTTCGCTCATGATGAGAAACACGACGCTTTGTGCGATTATCAGCTTAGACACAAAAAAAGAGGGTGATTAAATCCTAAATTTCAGTGTATTTTGACCATGTACCTATGTGTGAGTTTGTGCACGTGTGTTTGTATACATACTGTAGAGATCCGTCTCATCCAAGATCTCTGACTTGATGATTTCCTCAATGACATCCTCCAGGGTTACGATGCCCATCACCTCGTAGAAAGGGTCACCCTCGCCTTCATTGTTAACACGCTGCACGATGGCGAGGTGGGACTTCCCTGCATGCACAGTGAGTCTCGCATCAGTGTCACTTTTCACTCAAAGCCATTGGCAGTATGTAGATAGAAGGAATAAATACAAGGAAATCTATGTAACTGTAAATATAACCATTTTACCATTTAAAACCATTTCTGATATGGTCCTGTTTAACTATTAAGCAGATTCACAAATTTTACTAATGGAAAAGAAATTTGTGAAGCAGCAGGCAAAGTCATTGATTTCAACTGAACTATTATTTAACATCCTTGTATGAAGATGAGTATCAGAGTGATAGTAGCTTCTATCTTTAAGTTTTCATTTTTTATATGGATGTTTTCCAGTTTCTCGTTCTCCTGATTGGTTGTCACAGTAAACTGTGTGGAGTGTGGTGATTGTTAGCAGACCCAAACTCAGAACACAGGCAGAATTAACATATGATGAGCATTTAATGCTGGAGCAGTCCAAAAACCATAGTCTAAAAACAGAAACCTAAATCCAGTAGTTATGTAGAATTACTACACTGGGGTACAAACAGCAACATGGGACAACTCGACCAAGGACAGCAAGAGACTGAGACAATAAATACCAAAGGTAAAGAGGCTAGAGGAAGCAGGTGGGGAACACAGCAGAAACAAATCATGGACAACAAGACAAGGGAAGTGGAATACACAGCATGGGTGACAAAAAAATACCAAAGTAAAAGAAGAAATTCTTAAACAGATGACAACAGACTCAAACATACAAAGCAGAACACAAGGAGAAGAGGAAGGAAATAACAACAGAATTTAACAAAATAAACCTAAGGCAGAATGCTCATGAAAATAACTAGAAAAAAGTAAACACAGAACTAGAAGTCAAGTTAGAAACAAGAATACACAACAATGAACAAACAGAGAACCAACAGAACATTAAACAAGAGGACTTGCCCCCCCAAGGGCAGGGGTTATATTACAACTTTGCTTTTTGATGTTTTTATAACAACAAGCTGACGCCAGCTGTCTTTTTTTATTACAATATGATGATGTCAGCCTTTTATGGCTCCATATGTCAGAGTGCCAGATTGAAAAAATATAGTATTATATAGTTTTCTTCATGCCCTTTCATATGGTATAATACTTGATAAAGATTCTTGAAATTTGCTTTCAAGTTTAACTTTGACCTTGATGCCAATAATGAAGGTCAAGGTCAAATGCTAAGCTAACCTTGGTATTCATGCCACCAAAGGCTTTGCGAACTGTTGGACGAGTGTTCAGACAAATCTGCAAAAAAAAAATATGGGTATATGTAATGTGATGTGGGTAAATAGTTTATTTTACAATGTTTTTGGTGTGACCTTGACCCGATTTTCACCAAAATTAAATCAGCTAAAGCTGTCATTGGTATCTATCATCACACAAAAATTTGAAATTGATATCTTGAAAACTGTGGACACTGGACAAACAAACAAACACAACTATTTAGCAGCAGCCAATCAGAACAAAGTAAGTGCAAAAGGAGGAGGGATGCTCCTAAACACACAGTGAAGTGAATCATGGTCTGCACAAAGAGTCAGTATAAGAGTATAAGATGAATAAGGGTCATGCAAAGCTACCTTATTACCGACCTTTAAAACTGAGGCAATTGGTTGCTGAAAACAATTTTATAAAATGATGATTGAATTTGTTTAATTTGACTTACTCACAGCATACCTTTTGATTCTTGAGAAGTGAAACCTGGAATACAGTTATCGTGTAAAGTGTTGGTGTGTCAAATAAGATGATTAGATTTCATATTAGGCCTCTGGATTAGATTTAAGTAATGCTCCTTCCCTTTCCACTGCACAGTATGAGTCATAATGACTGAGTGGAGTTGTGCTGTCTGATGTTCAGTAAGTGGAGCGCCAGCGGGAGCTGAATGGAGTGGGTGTAACAGCAGATGGGATTTAATACAAAGGACGCTCTGAATGCAAAAACACAATCCATCATATGAAAGTCTGCCGTGCTCCTGCTGTGTTTACCTCCAGCGTGATGAGTGTGTGCTTTCAGAGCTAACATCTTGTTGCGTTCCTAAAGATAAATGGTATAATTAATAATCCATGCACTGCTGGATTAGCATCTTGTTCGGGAGCATATTTTACAGAGGAGAGAAACAAAACGAAATGATGAAATGCTTAGTCAGGCCGACAGGATTTTAAATTGTCTGTTGATGGTATTTCATTTGAGATGTGTGGGGAAACATAATGGAAGAATGAGTAAAGAGTGAACCCTTGTTTGTAACCCCTCCTATCCTCAGCAGCCTGGCTTCAAATCAACTTCCTCGCTCTCTGCTTTTACACTCTTTGCCTGCCAAATACTAGGTCGCACACACTGATGCACAAACCCTTTCACAAATGCACACGATTCTGGATTCTGGCAGTGTTGCTTTTAGCTAAATAGGTCAGGCGTACATCCAAAGTGGACTGAGAGAGGCTCGTGTGCAGTGCGTTCTGTTTTTTAAAGATTCTTTTAAGATTTAACAACTGCAACGATGTCTCAGTGTCTTTCTTGCACAATTACATCTTTCATTTTATTCTGTCTATAGTATTTTAGAATTTAACATTTTTATTCTTGACTTCTAGCAATCTCCCTATCCATAAAGCATAACATTCCAAAGGCATCACTCATATCATTAAAAACAAGCAAAGTGTTATTTTAGGCCAGCCACACAAGCTCAACTGCCATCTTGGTAAAAAAAAAAAAAATTAAAAGAGAGAGAAAGTGGCTCCCTTCATGGCTGTTTTCACTTGGGGAGATGGCATGCGTTGGGTTAGCTTCCACTTTAAGGTCTGGGGGCAAAGAAAAGCAGCTTTAACTGGTATACATAAGTCAAAATACAGACATTTATACCATATAGAGCATCATTAAAGATAATAGAACAATAATTGTCTGACAATAGAACAGAGACACCGCTAACCTGGGTAATACTGTGATTATTGTGGTCTTCTTCCATCTTCCTTTTCTTCCTCCTATTATTATTATTATTAGTAGTAGTAGTAATGTGGGTGATAGTTAAGTTAAATCAATGTTTAAATATACTTTGCAAATTAATTTATTATTTATTAATTTATTTATTTTTGGCCCGTTTTGTCTATCACTCAGCAACATTTTCTTCAACAAACCAATCTTATCAAAAGTTTAAGATTGCTCTAAACTTTTAACTCCTCTAAACAATGTCCCCTAGCACCAGCTGTTTTAAACTTTGTCTTTCTTATGGCAGCTGACAAGTCTGAACTGAGTTCATCCTGCAGCTAATCTCCGAGTTCGCATTAGGGTTCCATTCCTGGACGAAGGGACAGGACTAAACCAAAACCAAGAAACCATCCTTCAAAGGTTCAGTTCCCTAGATCTGAAGAAGCCTCTTGGATGACAGGTGAAACGTCTTCATGTAACTTCAAGTCCAGTTGTTTTCTTTCCAAGCCAATTATAGGGAAGCGCGCCATAAGATCAAAATAGGTTTTGCATCTGGCTCCATGGGTTATTTATGTTAGATTCCCCCCTGTTTGGGAGATATTGGCTGTAGAGAAGTCTGCCTAACTAAACGGCACTCCCCTTGAAAGGATCAAAATGCCAAAAATAAATAAAAAACATCAAAGGCTCTTTCCTGAAATCATTACTCATTTACATAAAAAACTCCACAGATGTGGTTGAACAGATTTATGTAGGCACTATTTGTTTTCTCTTTAACTACATTTTAAATCTGAAAAAGCAAAACAAAACGTGCAGCTAGCTAATGTTACAGTTCAGCTTTATCAAAAAGAGCCTCTCCTCACAGAAAGATGTACTCGCCTCTCTGCACAGTTTACGGTTGGAGGATTACAGCGTTGGGAACAAGTATTTACCCCCTTCCTGATTTCGTAGCTGTTTTCGCATCTTTATCACCTGAAATCTTTCAAATCACCAAAGAAATGTTCAGTTTTAATATGCTGTTTTTAAATATAGGTTAATTAAAAAATATGAGTAAAAAGCAGAGAAAGAAAAGAATTATATAGTTAATTTTTCCTATTAAAGTATATTTATAAACGTGAGTGTCACGTAGGTTTGAACAAGTTTTTCTCTTGATATACGAAATGATCATTAACTAACGTCATTTTGTATTTACTCTAATATTAAAATTTGTTCGATGATCTGAAAACAT
Organism: Hemichromis elongatus; assembly: GCA_015108515.1. NCBI lineage: Eukaryota > Metazoa > Chordata > Actinopteri > Cichliformes > Cichlidae > Hemichromis > Hemichromis elongatus. The sequence goes on along the minus strand of VUQR01007426.1, from coordinate 6,911 downwards.
GCGAGTATAACAAATATGCAAGAAATCAGGAAAGCAAAAACACATTTTCATAGCACTGTAGTTTTGAATAAAGAAAATAGTTCCTATTTGAAAATTTGCATCATTCTAAAATGTCTCTCAAACAGATTATGGACTGAAATGTAAAAAAGCGGACATGAGAAAGGACAGATGGCAGGGAGACCAACTAGAAATACAGCACACTGAATATTTTATACTCTCCCTCTTTGGAGACTGCATACGGAGAAGAACTAAGAGAAGGCAGAGGATTCAGAAAAAGAAAAAATGAGTGTAAAAGGGTGCAAAATGTTCACAGGAAGGACAGCACAACTCAGTGCCTGTCATTAAATAAAGTTACTCAACAAAGTACACTGATCTAAACTGAGATTCATTTCTTTTTTCACTGTATTTCCATCAGTGAAAGCTCATACTGTAGTATATGTTATTGGTGGTAGTAATGAAATCTGACTGTCACTGACAAACTCCTTTCCAACTTTCAGATCTCTGGCCAGGTTAAACACGCTGTCATCAGGGTTTATGTGCAGTGCTCTTATTCGGCTTCCCACCTGTTTAAAGAAGCCAATGTCTGGCAAACTAAAGGTCCCCTGTACTGGTGCTGCCGTTGTACACAGCAGGAAATGTGTTACTTGGCTGCTTTCATTTGTGCCAGACACACTGCTTAGCATTCAGGCCTGTGCAGTCTCACCAGACCAGCAGACTCTCTGCTGCAGCTCTGACCTGCCTTCAAATGCAGTCACATCAGGGTTTTACTTTCAATAAATGATCACCTCTTTTATCCAGCGCTCCTGTCACTCTGTCACACTCTGTGTGCTCTCTCTCTGAAGTGTCATTTCAGCAATAATTAAATAATAATTACACAATTAAAAGCACTCGAAAGAAAAGCTCTGGATGAAATGTGACCTTTCAGCCAGAGCTCAGGTTGATCGGGCTCTAGCTCTGTTCATATTGACCTTTGGTAACTTGGTAACTTGACTACTTCTACTACTCCTCACAACTGAAAACATAAAAGTAAAAAGCCTCTAGATGATGGCGAGGGATGCCATCTCCACCGAAAACATTAGAATTACCCAATGAATGTACATACCTCTGAAAATTGTCACCGTATGCATATTAGGTACATTAAGTACATTTTGGTACTAAAACTTTGTAATATTGACTAAAACTGTGAATTTTATTAATTTTTTTAAAGAATAACTAGTACAAAAAACCTCAACAAAAATCTGTCTCGTATTGAGTCCTCCTCTACATATGATACCATCTGCATGAAGACAGAGGGCGGCACATATGCAAGGATATTGTACAAAAGGTTTCCTACCAGATTTCAACACTGTACTTATTGCTGAACAAATATGCCTGTGGCCTGTAGACTTCGTTCTGTTTAATCATCTAAATGCTATGCAAATAAACATGGTAGGATGATGCTTTAAGGCTAAAGTGCAAAACTGTGTTTGCATAAAAGATAATCAGCCCTTTATTTGTAGTTATTCCTCAGAATTTCATGTCTCTACTTTTATGGTCCCTTTTCTTGATGATTCAAAGAGCTGTGGCTCAAAACAACTCACACAGCCAGCAGGCATATGTCAAGCAACCACTGATGCATTATACAGTACTGTGCAAAAAGACTTCAGGCACTGCTTATTTCTTAGTATGTTGCTTCCAAGGAGCCAGACTTTCTTGACATTTTTAAAGCAATAGATCTCCAGGCTTTCTGAAGATCTTTGAAAGTTTCTATTTGGGCATTTTTGAACTCATTTTCAGTTGAGCCTTTGTACCTAACCAGAGGGATGTCTTTGTTTTTCCAAAGGATGAACCAGGTTGGTGTCTACACAGAACAAACCAATTAAGAGTTGTACCTTTACCGCCACAAAAACACATCCTTTTCTCCCATGTTTTAGTGGAATCTATGTAAAGATAAAACAGTTTAACAATATTAGAGTTAGTAGCTATTGAAACTACCTATTGAAAAAACTGCTTTCTCATCAGAAATATGTTCAGTGGGTGAGTGGCTGTCAACAAGTGGTTCTTAAAAAAGAGAAACAGGATAGATTTAAAAGGATAGATCTAACAAATTACACAATAACTCAAGTGAAAATAAGTGGAAACGGGGCTTATGGAGCGATGAATTCAAATTTGAAGGTTTTTTTGTTTATAAAAACCATCGTCAATATGCACAGAGGAGGAAAAGAGGCAGGTACAACAATGAGTGTCTACAGCCATCTGTAGAACACAGCAGAGGCGCTGTCATGTTTTCCAACTGCCAGCGGTGTTGGGAAGTCACAACTGACGGAATCATAAATAAATAAAAGTAGACTTTTTGATCCGCTGTGCAATACCATCTGGAAAGTTTCTGAATAAAAAAAGCTTCAAATTACAGTGTGAAAATAATCCTAAACAAACCACCAATAAGCGCACCTTGGTAGAAAAACCTCAATATTATTGAAGCAATTTGGGATCATTTTGACAGAGGACAGAACAAAAGGCAGACCCTGAAGACTACTTAAAGAAATGAGAAGAACGTTTGCCTAAGAGAGTTCAGGCTGTGTGGAAAAATAAAGGTGGTCATACATAGAACTGACAACTACTTTTATTAATATTACTTTTATTACTATTATTTTTCCTGTTTCCTAGAAATTTATAAAGAAATGAAGGGTGCCTTAAAACTGTTACAGGGTGCCATACATCACCTTGCAGCTGTGTGTTTCCTGCAGCTCTCTTTGTGAGCACCAGCTACTGCAGAAGTCTCACTGAAATGAATACGTTTTTTCTGCTGCAGTGACTACACAGAGACAAGGAGGCACAAGAACACACACACACACACCTACACACACACGCACATGTGGACAGACCTTGTTTATAATCCTTTGACTGTGTAGATTAATCTCATCCAGATCCCTTTGTTGCAGCGTGACACAAGAATTATATTTGTGTTCATCCTGCAGCTCTGGTGGCATCTGGCTTCATACAGTACAAGCCACTACATCATCCAAATATATGCAGCTCATTTTAAACCCACGCACAGGTTTTACTTGTTTGTTACTGGATGTGTAAGGCACGACAGACGTTTTTTGCTTACAGCTAAACACGGCTTACATTTCTGGAAAATCCACCATTACCAAGTTTATAAAATGTTTCCAACGGCATTTCACTGCAACATTACAACATCCTTAAAAGAAAAAGAAAAAACATGTTTGGAAGAAATCCCTCATCCTGACATTTGGCAGTGAAAGCTTTTAGCTGTTTTGTGCCAAAACAGACAGAAATACAAACTTCTCCTGCAAACAGAGTCTGCCTGGGTCAAGGTGTCTTCTGTTTGTCTTCCTCTCCTCACCACAAACACAGCAGAAAAAAAAAAAGTGCTGACTATGCAGGGTCCCTGAGAATGCAGGAAGGCAGTGATAAGCAGCAAGGTCTGTGATTGGCCATTTCAAACCCCACCCATTTAAAACTACAGTAAGATGGAAACGCCAGCTGCCTGCATGCAGGGCAGAAGACTGCAGAAGCTGTGCACACTGCAAAAACAAAAGGTGGGGGGAGAGAAAAGTTCCTTTTCAGCTTCAGATTGCAAAAATCCATATTTGCATTCCCCGGAGTATCACAACTATGTAATACTAAGAAGACCATCTGGAGATGAAGAGGTTTAAACACTGCTACAGAAAGATAGCTCAGCTGTCTCAGCTGGAACTTTCATGACCCATATCAGTCTTATGTAAAGCTGCCTTGTGGTAGAAAACAAATTATGTGTCAGTACACAGGTTTCCGTTTTAACTTCATCCATGAAATACTAGTTTCTTAGAGGATTTTATTTCCCTTTGTGCGTGCCACAAGTGCCGTTATACGCCCCGCAGTGAGACACTGAATACTTCCTGCTCCCTTTCTGAACTGCAGCACTTTAAACGCACAAAACGAAATATCCCTGCTTGAACCTCATTTATAGTGTTTCTAACAAGAACGTTTTCTCTGCACTTCATAAGTGTGATACATTGCACATGTTTTTTCTGGGGCTTTGAAATTTTGGGGGGTTTTTTTGTTGCCACCTCTCACCGCTATTTCTCACCCAGGTTACTTAAAGAGTGTGTTACAGCTTAAGTTATAAACTTTTAGCATCAGCAACTTGCTCTCCCTTATAACACCCCTCTCACCTTTCTTGAACTCCTCCAGCATGGCGTCCAGTTTAGTGTCGTTGAAGACGCAGTGCAGCGGGTGTTTGTAAAACTGGGTGATGGTCTTCAGGGGGGTGCAGTCGTCCGGGTCCACAAACGCCAGGTCCTTGACAAATAGAATGTCCACGATATTGGATCTCTCATTCTCAAATACCGGAATCCTCGTGTATCCGCTCTGCATGATTTCAGACATGGTGTTGAAGTCCAGCACTGCGTCCGAGGCCAGCATGAAGCAGTCGGTCAGCGGGGTCAGGACGTCTTCCACGGTTTTGGTGCGCAGTTCTAGTGCTCCCTGGATGATGTTGAGCTCCTCTTTTACCAGGTCGTGGTACGGGTCGGTGACTCGCAGCATTTCCAGGAGTTTCTCTCTGGTGTAGAAGTTGGAGATCTCCTGGTTTAGGATGAGGTCCAGCAGCTTGCTGATGGGGTAGGAGATGGGGAAGGAGAGCACCATTAGCAGCCGTGTCACCCAGATGGTTTTGGAAGCGATGGCCAGGCCGTGGCGCGATGCGACCGAGTGCGGAAGAATCTCACCGATGAAGAAGATCCCAAAGGCGCAAATGACGGTGGAGAGCCAGGTCATACCCAGGATCTGGCACATCCACACGGCGAGCGAGGCGTTGATGATCGCGTTCCCCAGCAGTAAAGTGCACAGGACGTAGTTGCCGTGCCGACGCACAGACTCGATTTTCCGCGCGTAGTTCTGCTCGGTGTCGGTGCCGCTGTTCTGGAGGACCTGTAGCTCCACTGGATCGAGCGCCAACAGGCTCAAGTTCAGCCCGCTGAATAGAGCTGACAGCCCGAGCAGAAGGACGGAGACTAACACTTGCAGCCAGAGCTCCGGCACTGCCGAGCGCTCCTTCACGGCCACCCAGAAATCTCTCGTCCGGTAGTGTTCCCATTTGGATCCGTCAAAGGCGCACATGGAATAATATTTAATTTTCTCCCCTCTCCGCAGATCTTTGGCCAACAACTCCACCAGCACTGAGTTCTGACTGGAAGCAGACTTGAAAGAGCCCAAAACCTCGATGTCGGAGGTGCTGGCGTTCTTGTCCATGCACATGTTCCGCTTCGGGTGAACTTGCCCCTCTCTGCCGGGAGTTGGCTCTTCGATGAAGGCGATCCATGGCGCGGCGTTGTTGGCACGAGCACGGTTGAGCCTCTGCGAGGAGGTGGAATAGTACACCCGAAGTATGAAGCGAGTCCCCTCGGTGGCTTTCAGCACCCCGTCCTCCACGGACAGCTCCGCCCCGGTCTCCTCTGGTCGGAAGCCGAGCAAGCCAAGCGCTGGGGCTGGCAGCAGCGAGCAGGCGCAGAGGAGCAGGAACAGCCGGCTCAGAGAGAGTGGAGCCCCGCGGCAGAGCAGGGGGACGGCTCGGTATCGCGCGGCCGCTTCGGATGCAGCCATGATGCGGTGTGAGAAGCTCTCTCAGACCACGGTCTCCGGGTCACGTACCGTGCGGTTCCGGTCCATGTGGGGAGAAGGAGGGACCATCAGCTCTCCACCGACTGCGGTGCTGATAATGATGTTCGCCTGCGCACACACACAGAGGGAGAGAAGGGGGCTCTCCACCTTGCCGTGACGCAACTTTCTAATAATAGCCTCGTGGATTTCACTGTGGAGCTTATTTGTTGCGCTCAGCAACAATCATCCACTCATCCACTCACCTTCATCGATTCAGTTTTTAAATAATAACTTTATTATATCCTAAATGATCGAGGTCATTTAAATCGAAATCAATTTCTAAAAGGTTTGAGGTGCTATGTAAAATGTAAATTATAACATAGTGCGATTATCTCGTAAACCCATATTTTATAAGACATATAAAAATATAAGAACAGATGGGACGGGGTGACAAAAAGCAGGTTAACTGGCAACATGTCAGCAACATCACTGAGAGCCAGAAGCCCATATCAAAGTCAACACTTTGACTCTGTGTCAGCTAGTTCCCTGTACTCCTGCCATAAAACAAGCACATGGTCTGAACTATCACCATATGGGACCAAACAGCAAAACGGAACAACAACACACCCAAGTTTCAATTAGTGTATTATGTCTGTGTGTGTGTGTGTGTGTGTGTGTGTGTCGGTGTGTGTGTGGACGGGTATTAACATCTTCGTGGGGACCACAAATTGGAAGTTTACTATTCTCGTGGGGACCGACAGCCCTTGTGGGGACCAAAATCCCGTCCCCACGAGTTTGAAGGCATTTTTGAGACTCAAAATGTGGTTTTAGTGTCAGGGTTACTGTTAGGTTATGGTTGGGTTACGGGTAAGGGTCAGGGTTAGGCATTCATTTTGGATGGTTAGGGTCAGGGGCTAGGGAAAGCATTATGTCAATGAGATGTCCCCACAAGTTATGAAAACACAACATGTGTGTGTGTGTGTGTGTG
>VUQR01007421.1:0-12510 GCA_015108515.1 Hemichromis elongatus | reverse complement strand
GGAGATCCGTCGCCGGCATCGCTATCTGGCTCATCTGCCACTCACATGCGAGTTCAGCATCTGTGAGCTAGCACTGCAACCACCAGTCCTGTCCCAGGAAACTCTGGATATGTTTGCAGGTTAGAACACTTTGAAAGCTTTTGTTTTTGAAGGGTTTTACTGTAAAGGCTTTTCAGATGAAATAAATTGTCCTTTATACCTTTAGATGACTTGGAGAAAAGAAAGCGCCTGAGGCAGAAGAAGGCGAGAGATGAGAAACGCAGAGAGAAGCGAATTGAGATTGAGGAGAACAAGAAGCAGGGTAAATGTAAGTATTCCAGAAAATGACACCTTTTATATAAATCATATTTTCAGATTGAGGTCTGCAGCACTGCATTTTTACTCCCCAGATCCCGAGGTGCATATTGGACTGGAGAATCTTCAGCATTTCCCAGCATTCGGGTCTCCGCCTCACAACAGCAGTCCCCCTATCCAACCTGACTTCACCTTTGCCCCTCCTTCGCCTCTCAGCAGCAGCCCTTCCTCTGGTAAGCTCACCCCTTCCATCTGCGAATTACTGATAAGCCTGTCAGCTGCCTGTGTGGCTTTTGGTGATAAATGCCATGACACAATCTAATTTTTTTTTAATTAATTAATGAATTTATTTTTTCCTTCTGTCATTTCAGATGGGATGAAATTTCCTAGTCTGAATACACCATCGCCTGTCGTGGGTAGTGTGGAAGATGAGTCCCACTGCGTGTCCTTTGCACAGGTGTGTGTGTATTGGAATAGTATTCTTTGAAAGTGAAGGAAGTGGTTGGCATAGCTCAGTAGTGCTGTAATAAGACTGTTTCCTGTGTAGATGCTAAGAGATGGGAAAGCAAGAGCTGAAGCTGGGCCCAGGATCACTCCAAAGAAAGGTAATGCAGGAGTGTAGATGTTGTGGTCCCTTGTTTGTTATGGTTAGGCTGATAATGTGAACAACATGAAATCTCACAGTTAAAATGGCAACTCCTGTTAAAATGAAATTGGTTAGAGGTGCCTTGTTGACTCATGATACTAGCTACAGCAGTAAGCTTTTAATTATGGGGAGCAGTTTTAGTGTATTTTATAGATTGATATTACAGGAGCAAAACGCCAGATAATATACCCCCAAAAAGTATCTTTTAAAAAACCACTGTGTTTTACTATTTTAATCAAAGGTTTGTCTGCTTACATCTGCTTACAAGGTTGAATAAGAGAGTTACACAATTATTGCTAATTTATTTAAATCCAACTTCTCATAGGGATAAAATTCTGATATATTGAACCTTATCTCAGAATAAAGTCTCATCAAGAATACATTTCTATGTTTCTGCTTCCTATCCATGTGGTTATATCAGTTGCTACAAATTGCACGTACAGAGTGGGTGAAAATACGGAGAGCTTTGTGTGTTCTCGTGCATTTCTGGTAAAACCAGTTTTTGGAACTGCAACACCTAGAGGCTTCCTGAACTCAATGTTGTGCCTTGTACCATGCAGATAAGCTGCTCGCTCCCCCAGCAGCGGACAGCGACGGCGAGAGCGACGCCTCAGACCGTGTCCCAGTGCCCAGCTTTCAGAACTCCTTCAGTCAGGCTTTAGGGAAGGCACTTATGCAGCTGGACAGTGGTCCAGTTTCTTCTCCACAACCTGTGGTTGAACCAGGTCAGGAACATCTGAATCCTTCACTTCTACTTAGCTGAAACCTCATATTTCTCACTTGCCTCATTGTTTTTTCAAAGACGATCACACACTCACTGTGAATTTTTCTCTTTCAGATGAAAAAGGAGGAAAAAAGAAGAAGAAAAAGCAGAAGCTTCTGTTCAGCACATCCATGGTTCACACAAAGTAGACAGCACTGAAGTCCATTTAATCGTATTGTTTCTCCCCCACTGCTTGTGTTTTCACTTTCACGCGGATCTTTCTGGAACTATAAGCTATGGAAAAGGATTTGAGTTTGTGCTGCTTCAAACATTGTTCCACTGGCTTCATCCTCTGTTTGAGCTGTTTGAGTGTCTTCCCATCAGTTTTAACTTGCATACATTTCTGTTGTACAACAAGGCCAAAGCTTTGCACCATCATGCTTGTGTCACACTGAAAGCCTTATGAGTCAATTTTAGTTAACATTCTAAGTATTACACGTGCTTCAGGCTTTTGTAACTTCCATGTACCTGAGCGCACCATGGGGACTATTGTAGGAAACTGCCCTGTTGCTTCTTGGGCCCTGTTCATGTTTTTGGTGATCCAATCACAAGTTGGCTGTCTGAGTGTGTGTTCACAAATGCGGTGCTAAGAGTGCAACGTGTACTTGGAGCACACCCCCATTATCACCCAGGATGTGTGCTAATGCAATGTATGTGCAAGCCATTAGACCCATTAGTAATATAGACAAGGTAATTTGAGGGTGCTTTATACTAGAATAGCAGTCAGCCAGCTGCAGGTACGTTACACCTTTAAAACTTTCCAGGATACTTGGCACCCACACATTATCAGTCTGGAACTTAAATACAGAAGGAAACAAGTAAATCTTTCAGTGTTTATCACAGGTCAAGTCTTGGGGCTAACTCTTCATATGTATAGGTTTGATGCATTGCCAGATTCAAAGCCCTAGTATTTGGTAATGGCAACGTTATGCCTACACATTAAGTTCTAATTTCAGGAAGTGAAAACACAGTATTGTGTAAAAGATATTAGTTGTCTAGGCTCAACAGGACTCTTGATATATTCTGCCTGGATAAACATAAATAGCACTTTCTTGTCATTCAGTTTCTTCTTAATTTCATCTTCTGTTGTAGAATGTCTACTCACTTTTAATATTATTTCCCCAAGTTTTATTTCAGTGTTGGAAATGTGTGAAGTTAGAGAATTACTGACTTAACGAGCGCTGGTGAAATTAGAAAAAGTGGATTTGGGTTGGTTTTTTTTTCTTTTTCTTTTTTTTTTGAGGGTTCTTTAATTCACCTTTAATTTTGTGCAAGTTTATAGACTGGTAAGCATAACTAGTCTGTTACAAATAATAAAAAAGATGATGCACAATCAAAGAACTGGTTGTTTGCTATACTTCTTTACCTATCTATGGCAATATGAAACTCCTAAGGTGACCATTAAAATTAGGTCAGTTCATACGATCTTATTAAAGCAGCGCCTTTTTTCTCCACTAGATGGCAGGCTTAGTCCACCTGAGCTGTGTAATGCAATTTATTTCAGACACACTCTTGTATAGTGACTGTGCAATCAAAGCTTGGTTAAGAGTTTAGTATGAGGTCAAATAAATGCAAAATGCTTCTGGGGTGCATGAATTATGCAGATTTCTTTATTTAAATAGGTTTCGTCATTCAAGCAGAAAATAACCAGACGGCCTTTTGTTTTTTGTTTTTTTAAAAACTGATAATTTGTGCTTGTTAACATGGGAATGGGTCATTAATGCCATAAAGTTTGTATGGAATAAGTTTTGCCCGAGCACATCCTATACTCAGGTTCGTATCCAGTTAAAGGACGTTAAGTTATCCACATTCATCCCGGAAGTCGAAGTAATTCATATATATGCGTAACACCTGATGAGTTATGCTTTATAGTAAAATCAATTCCTTGGTGTTTGTGTACTGTATGCACAAACTGTGTCATTATTTCTTACTAGGACGACACAAGTTTATGTAGCAAAATCCTATTTAATGTTTTAGTTGGACTTTATTTTGAAAGCAATAGTCGGAAGTGGTATGTGGAGCTGGATTGTGCTGAAAGTACTCAGGCGGCTAGTTGCCTGTCTAGTCTATCCCTGTCAACAACACTGCAACCTGAGACGGGATAGCCAGCCAGCCAGTTGGCTAGCTAAGTAAACCAGCTAAGTTAGCTGCTCTGCTAACTAACTGTCACGACTCGTAATTTTCCCCTTAAGTTGGCGGGATACACTGTGTTAGAAGTTGTTTCGACAAGCGTGGAGGGAAAGCTGACTTTACGGTTTTGGTAAGTTGTCTGCAGTTGGGATCAAACAGGCAGCGAAAGACAGGTTCAGTCAGTGTTTCCATTTTGTGAGTCCAGCTTCTTGAGTTGTTAGCTTACGGTTGCTAGCCAGCGAGCTGCTTAAGCGTTTGTCTTCCCTCTTGTTTGAAGTCTTCGGGAATTCCAACAGAGCTGAATGCAGCACGCTCAGTCAATGCGTCTACACACATCTTTCTTTTCTTTCTCCTTGTGTACGTTAAATGTGCCCCCCTGCTGTTGCGAGCAAGCCAACTCTGTCGCTAAACTGGACCGGGCACTGTCGAGGTAACTTAGGTGAGCAGACAGGACATGAGGAAGCAGTAACACTTGTTGCAAATGTTGATCTAGGACAGCAGAGATGGAAAACTACCAAACTTATAAAGCTCATTTATTAGCATTGTTGTTTATATTTATTTAGATCATTACCTGAGAAAGTGTGTGTATGTAAGTGGTTGGGATGCTTGGTTTTCTGTTGCATCCAATAGGTACACATTAAATCTGGGTTATGGTTTACAGTGATATAAAATTGTGGTTACCTGTTGGTTCCAAGTCAAGATCACCTAAAACCCCGAGCCTATTACATTATGTCCATAATAATACAGCAAATTATGACAGCCAGGCTAAACTCGGTGTCAAGTCTTCTTAGATGACAGTATCACATATTGCACTGTTAGAGTCCATGCCTGTGGCTTGTGATGTATATTTTATGTTACTTTTCCACAGTTGAGAACTAAATTGAGGTAATCCTCATTTTCTTTTAGTTTTTTCTGTTGTCTACGTGGGGAAATTTCCTATGTATAACTGGCTTAGCCGGGTTATTGACTCATTGTCTCTAACTTTTTAAAGACTATAAGTGCGTCAGGGCTTAAACATAACAAACAGTATGCCTCCATGCCCTGTGCCCTACTGTCCTGCATGTATACTCTGAAATATGTCTGTAACGTTCACAGCATCTCTTCAAAGTTGACTATTTAACATGTCAGGCTTGAAGAAATGCTCATTTTGATTGTTATGTGAGGCTTGCAGTAATGTGTCGGGCGTAGGATACTCGGTGGTGTGTCTAAGCCTATATAAGGCAGACAGCTCCTTAATCCCCGCTGTGCTGCTCGTCCCACCATCACAGTGGATGTTTGGCATTCCATCACAGCGAAGGTGTTTCCTGCCACTATCTAAAGTTCACGTTTCCAGTATTTTCAACAGTTCGTGTTAGTCAAATGTAAGCCTTCGTGGCTCTGCTTCCTTGTCTGTCCAGTTTTCATGTTTGTATTTTTTTTTTCTTTTATGAATCATGGACTTGCCCACTGAGTATTTGGATCTTATCAGCTGATGTGCTTGATAAGACGCACAACGACAGGGGCGATCATGTAAAGACGTGACTGGCGCAGAAAAGGACACCAAACACAAGTGTTTACACTTCCAACATTTGCTAATTGAAGGCATTTAGATGCAGTAGTGTGAGGACTGCGTTGGCGATGGCGTGCTTGTACTGAACATAATGCAAATATAATAACGGGAAATAGCGAGCATATACGAGAGCAGAGTTGATGACTTTTGTTGTGCGAGTTGTTATATGTCTGGACTTATGCCACTAGCACTAAATATATATGGGTGTGCCTGTATTTACTCAAGTCTGTGTCAGTGTAAACATGTCATCTATTTGCTGCTTTTTGAAGGCGTGAGAACACCACAGCAACGCATTTGGACTGCCCTGTTGTAGCCCTGCTGTGATTTCTCTACCGTAGCCTGCAGCACGACAGTCTTGACTAGTGAACAGCTTGTCTGCTTTGATGACGCAAAGTGTGCATCTCTTAGGCTCCTTCGACTCCTTCCTCCCGTGTGATATGACATCACGACTCGGTTACAAGAGAAGCTCGACCTCTACAGCAGACGGTTGACATCTGGTCAGGTAGGATATTATTTTCAGGATTTTGATCAAGCGTGCCATTATTTATATAAAAAGAAATTTCAGTTTCTGCATAGCAGAGTAACTCAGCACAACACGTGGAAAGCATTATCAGATGTGAAGGAGGGGACTCTTAAACACAAAAGACTTTAGGTTCTTTTCTATCTTCATTATCACGTTATAACAATAGATAGAGCTGTTTACCAGCATACGGAAATGAGTAAGTTGATCTTTAGTGATTGTATATTTATCACTAAACCTCCTTTTGACTAAATAAACATTTCAAAATAGACATGCAGAGGTTTATTAGGGGTGGAGCTGAATGTTTGATGGATGGTGGTCTGGTGTAAGTTTGCACTGGAATCTACCATTTACTGTCTAAGAATGATGTGCACGTGTTAAAGCCAGAAGCAAAAAACAATGACACTGTAAGGTTGTCCGGTTCCTCCTTGTCTTAGTTGCCACGTCAAAAGTATGCCGTCCTGATCACCACTACACCAGTATCTCAACTTAGTCACACACATTTTACAACTGGTTTGATTGCACTGATAACGAAAGCCAAGGAGATAATGTAAACTTCAGTTATTAGAGTCGACCAACAGGTCAAACAAAGGCAACAGTTGTGCAGGTTACAGGTTTTATTAGGTTAAAACATCGATGAAATTTTGAAAGCACTAGTAACATTCAAAACATTCAAATCAAAACCTTAAGTGGATAAACTAATTTTTAATGTGTCCTAAAATGCAACACAACACATTTAAATAGCCATTGGAAATGTGTTATAACTTTTGTCTGACACAGCTGCTGCTTTTTCACATCAGGCAGTTTCATATGTCACTGCAGAAAAAGCACAGGCACAACAACATCACAGATTACTGCATCGCTTGCGGGCTCATGGAAGCGTGAATGTTCAATGCATCATAATTAAAGTTAATGTTATCAGTCCCACCTGTGCTGCTGTGTGCTAAGCCATTATTAAATTCATAACTCAGACCTGTGTCATGTGAATGTACAAGACAAACACTCATCTTTTATTGGTGTCTGTGCTTATTTAGCACTAAATGTCCCACTTTAACCTAACAATCAATAACCTTTGGCAAAATAATATACAGTGCTGTGCAAAAGTCTTGAGCCCCTCATCCATTCTTTAGATTTATTTATTTTTTATTTTTTTTAAAGCAGTAGTTTTCGTGGAAGGTATATTAAAGTTATTCTTTGGACATTGGCTGCGTTTTCACTGATTTTCAGTCTAGTGCTTTGTATTTTCCTCAATTTCATTTTTTGCTAAGCTACTTAGCACTGACCTATGAATACTTTAAGAATAACAAAAGCTGCCTGTAACTCATGTGAACCAGTTTTGTGCCTTCACATGTCAGACAACTTGACAAAGAACTTGATTTTCAGCATGATAGTGATCCCAAACACACCACTTATTCGCTTACACCTTACGTGGATAGTGTTCTACTTTGTGTTTTTTTTGTTTTTTTTTCTATCAGTCATACATTGGCCTCCCCAGAGCCCAGGCTTTAACATTTTTGAAGCAGTGTGAAATCCTCTTGAGAGAAAACAGAACAAAGTGCAGCCAACATCCGAAAATGAGCTTTGAAACTCATTCAAGAAACCTGAAATAAGAAATTACAAGAATGCTTGGCTGAGAGAGTTCTGCCTGTGTTAAAGTAATGAAAGTGGTCATAGCATTTTTTTTTCTCCATATATTTATTTTTCTGTTTATATTTGCACATTTCATTAAGTGACATCAATTGTTTTCCTAGAAAATTATAAATAAATAACAATACACTTGTGACAATACACAAGTTCACAGTAACGGCTGGGGGATTCTTTAAATACTTAAATTTTTAGATTTTGTGTAGGTGCTTCTTTTGTCAAGAATCTCAATAGGAAATATTAGTTTTTATTTTCTCCTTGATGGCATATTTTATTTTTATGCTTGACAAAAGGTGCCGTTCTAAAGGATGGCCGCTCAGGTGGAGGTTCAGACTACGGAGGTAGGGAGGACAGTGGCAGGAGGACGACATCACCTGGCTCCACTGACAGACTCCAGCAATAAGAGCCTCATTGACATCCCGTCTGTTAATCAGCCGCATCTCATCGCGGCTGAACCAAACAAACCTACCCCAAGCGCCAAGCCACGACTTACTCCCAAACCTTTTTCTGTGGAGAAAAATCCTACAATTAAGCCCATTCTCGCCCCCAAACCTCAAAGCAAACCTCGACCTGAGTCCACTCGCCTTGCTGGATACAGACCAGAGCTTCCAAGCAATCCAAAACCACAGCAGCCGGTTTCCAGCAGCAAACCCAGACCACTTTTAACCAACCCCAACCGTCCTGCCTCTACCTCTTTTAGATCGCCCACTAAGTTGAACACTGGGCAAACAACAAAGCCAGTAGTCCAGCCGTTTAAACCAGCTCCTCCTCATGACACCGGAGACCCTAGCAGACCCACCCCTCCTCCTGTGCCAGCACAGAGGCAGAAACCTTCGTCATCAAGCTTGGCCTACTTCAAGAGCTTTAATAAACTTCCAGCAGCAGAATGGTCTGGAACCACTGAAAGAGAAGACGAAAAAGGCCAGAATGCACAAGGTAAACTTGGAACCTCTCTTACTAGAGCAAAGTCCATGGGCTATCTCCTTGATGCAGGACAAGAAAATGAAGGAAAAGAAAAGGCTCAGCCTGAACCATCTGTGCCTCTGCGACCACATCCTAGAGGCTCCAAACCCAGACCTGTATCAGCCATTTTCCCCGGCAGTTCAACAAAGACCCCAGTTCCTGCTCCTCGCTGGTCTGGGAGACGACCCCTTTCAGCTGATCTCACTTCCAAATTTGAGTCTATTGGTCTTTCACTGCACCGCAAAGTTCCTGAGGCAAATACAGTAGACAACACTCCAGAGGGAAAAGCACTACCACAAAGGAAAGAGGAAGATAAAACCTTTATGAGTACCACACCCCAAAGTACTGATGATGTATGTAATCCCATCCTCTCAGACCAAAGCAACAAAAACAAAGAAGAAATGGTTGTGAAAGAGGCCGATGAAGACAAGCGCAGAGTTAGCGTTAAGTCGCGAATAAGTCTTTTGCTCGATTTGCCGTCTTCTCCTGGGGTAGCTGTCACCAGCCAAGGTTCAGATCTTCGCTCTCCAGTTCAGCCAACCCCTGACGGTGAACCAGCAGTGGGCGTTAAACAGCTCATCAAGCAGCTGACAGAGGACACAACACCGACTCAGAGCCCTGTCCTTAAACCAGCACTGAAGCCCCGTCCCTTGCCCCTGGACCTAACCAAAAGGTAAGAGCTTCTCATAGTGTTCACGTGGTTTGCTTTTTGTTTTGTGTTCCACTGTCATGCATGGCTTTTGTCTTTTGGGATGTATGTTCAATAGGTTTACAGCAGAGAAGTCACCTGACCCTGTTTCCCTCACTGAGGCAGAGGACCGTCATTACATCAGCAAAGATCCTCAGAAGAGGGTAAGAGAGGGCGTGAGCTTTGTAGGAACTGGTTTCTGTTGGGCTCGGTCTGTGTTTAACAGGCAAATGAGGGTAACAATGAGAAACTGTGTCACCGTGTGGTGCTTGGAAAGTTTTTCACGTGGTGTTGCTCAGCAGAGTTTGATTTTAGTGTGTTTGTTACCATTTCCTGTTTGATTGAAACCAATGCTACATAACACAAAGACGGAAAATACAGAAGAAGCATAGGAGAATGGGCAGTGTGCAATTAGACGTGAAGCCTATGACGCAGTTTAAAATAGAATTGAAGTAGGGAGACACACAAATCAACTCATGCTTTAGAGCTATAGTTACTCTATAACTGTATACACAACTGGAAAATTCATCTTTAGTTACCTGTTGAAAAGCACTTTCCTTTTCCGGTGGATCAAAGGCTCTCTGCCTTCATGAGGATATTTCTTCGAAAGAAATAGGACATTACAGTAAAATGAATTGCTGCCATAGACATGCAAAGCTGTGAAACCTAATACTGCTGAGACATTAAACATCCCCTGTGACCGCCAGTTATGAAACACAAAGAAGAGATCAAATAGGAAAGGTCAATGATGAGAGACTTTGATTGCCGCCTCTGCGCCACACCCACTGTTATGAGGCCTACATAGAACAAGAGGATGCCATTTGTGCCCAGCCAATTGTTCTCTTGAACTGCTCTGTGTGCTGTATTGTTCCATGTTACATTACCAAGTCCTCTTTATTCTTAGTTATGGTTTCATAGCAGTAAATGGTACCTAAATTCATTTTTTTTAAAAGCTTTTATTTCTTTCAGAAGATTCCAGCTGAAAGAAATGTTTTAATAGTTTATCAGCTCCATAAGTAAGGCAATAAGTTGCAAACATGCTTCTGCATCTTAAGAATTCTCAGTATATCTCTTAATTTTTTCCCAGGCTGAAGAGTCGGCTATCACTCCCAGTGATCAGAAGACATTTTTGGATTTAAAAGATTCCCAAGAGCAGCTCAAAAAGGTCTCCACCCCCGAAGGGCCTGAAGCAGGACAGACGTTTGGTGCTGTTTCCAAGGACATTGGTGCAGGCAGTGGAGTCCAAACGGTGCGAGCATCCTTGTTTGATAATGTCGTGGAGAGGCACAGCGTGGTGATGATCGATGAGGGTTCATCTGTTGACACGGCCACGGATTTGCTCAGCGGCATGTTTCAATTTGATAGAACAGTTACTGAAAATAACGGGGCTCCAGTCACTGCTAACTACAGCCAGCCTCTATCGCCATCATGTCTTCAGCCCATATTACATGCCTTTGACACAGTGCAGGCTGTTGAAGAGAGCCGGGCAGTGAGTGAGAGCGTCCCATCAGCTCAGTGGGAGGATAAGGCCATGACCCTCCGTTCCAGACGCTCAGAAGGGAGCAGGCCTCTACCAGAATGGACCACTCCTGCAGAAGAACAGCCACCTTTGGCACCTTTGATGCCTCAACCACAGCCACGATATCTAAGGATAGGAGCCTTACAGAAGTGGACCGCTACAGGTCTCGACCAAGACGTAAATATGGACACAGGGATGCTAAAGGAATCACAAAGGGAAGGACAAGTGGCTTTAGATAAAGACAGAGAGAGACAAAGAGTGGCAGAACAGGAAGAAGTGGCTGCAGCACCTAAACGCTTGAAGATGCTGCAGGCAGACGAAATGGCAAAACCCAAGGCAACCTACTTCGCTTTGACCGGACAAATACAGGAGCCAGTTTCTCTCGGGGGTGCAGGGACAAACAGTGTGGACATGACTAGCCACTTTGATGATTTCTTAGGGATTGGCCCTCAAGGGAAGAGTCTTCCAGTAAGGGGGAGCCCATCTTTAAATGATCATCTTTTTGGAAAAACGACTCCATCACAAGAGCAAGTTGAAGATTTAATGATAAGAAGCCACAAGTCACCCAGGGAGAGCAGTTTAGCTTCAGATGGACAGATTAAAGAGGAAAGGCTAGAAGCTGAAAAGAAAAGGGAGCAAAGGAAGGAGAAAGACAGGCACAAGACTAAGATAAAAGAAATTGAAAGGGAAAAACAGACACAGCTGGAAATGGAGAAACAAGCACATTTAGAATTTGCACGAATGAAGGAGAGGGAGATGCAAAGAGAATTCGAAAGGCAAAGACAGAAGTCATTTGAAAAGGAGAAACAAGAATTTGAGGAGAAACAACGTGCTCTGGAAAGGCAGAAGCAGACTGAGCTTGAGAAAGCACAAGAATTGGAGGAGAAACGGAGACTTGAAAGAGAGAAGCAGAGGAAACTTGAGAAAGAAAAACGGCGAGAACTAGAGCGACAAAGGGAGAGACAGCGTGAAAAGGAATGGCAAATACAAAAGGAGGAAGAGCAGCTAAAACAGTTAGAGAGACAGCAGCTTTTAGAGCTTCAAAGACAGAAGCAGAAAGAAAAGGAAATGCAGCAGCTTAAAGAGAAAAAGGAGAAAGAAGAGGCAGAAAAGATGAGACAGATGGCATTAGAGCATGAAATGTTAAGAATAAAAGAGCTTGAAAAAGAGCGTGAAAGAGAGAGGGAGATGGAGAAGGAGCGTCAGAAAGAGATACAGAGGGAGCTGGAGAAACGAAGACAACAAGATTTGGAAAGGGAGAGACAGAGACAGCTAGACATTGAGCAACAGGAACTGGACAAGGAAAGGAAGATGAAGGAGGATGTAGAGAGACTTAAAGAGCTGGAGAGATTACAGCTCCTAGAGTTTGAAAAGCAAAAAAAGGCAGAGAGGGAAAGACAACAATTTCAGGAGCTTGAAAAACAGAGGCAACTAGACATTGAGCGACAGAAATTAGAAAACCAGAGGCTGAGACAACAGGAATTGGAAAAGGAAAGGAAGAAGAAGGAGGATGCAGAGAGACTTAAAGAGCTGGAGAGATTACAGCTCCTGGAATATGAAAAGCAAAAGCAGGCAGAGAGGGAAAGACAAATTCAGGAGCTTGAGAAACAGAGGCAACTAGATATTGAGCGACAGGAACTAGAAAACCAGAGGTTGAGACAACAGGAATTGGAGAAGGAAAGGAAGAAGAAGGAGGATGCAGAGAGACTTAAAGAGCTGGAGAGATTACAGCTCCTAGAGTTTGAAAAGGAAAAAAAGGCAGAGAGGGAAAGACAAATTCAGGAGCTCGAAAAA
>VUQR01007419.1:18661-32591 GCA_015108515.1 Hemichromis elongatus | reverse complement strand
GCAGTTTATTGAAGAGGAAAGGGAAATGGATTTTGAAATGCAGTTTATTAAAGTGGAATTCGAAAAAGGTTTTTGAAATGCAGTTTATTAAAGTGGAATTCGAAAATGTTTTTTGAAATTAATTTTATTAAAGTGCAATTCGAAAATGTTTTTTGAAATGAAGTTTATTAAAGTGGAATTCGAAAATGTTTTTTGAAATGAAGACTTAAAAAGCATTTTAAAAATCAGTTTATTAAATTGAAATTCCAAAATGAATTTACAAATGCAGATTTTATTTTACAATTCATTAATTAAGCACAGAAATTTTTATTTCGATGCTCAACTGGACCAGGCCATAGCTTTTGAGCTTCAGGCCTACCTCCAGGCAGGGACCTTGGACACAGAGGAAGACCCACTGGGGTGGTGGAAGCTAGCGCAGAACCTCTTCCCACGACTCTACCTCCTGGCAAAGAAATATCCTTGCATCCCAGCCACAAGAAAGGGTCTTCAGCACTGGTGGAAATGTTGTCAACTGCCTGCGTGCATCCCTGAAGCCTGATCATGTCAATAGGCTGGTGTTTTTGGCTAAAAACCTTTGAGAGGTTGCAGGAACCATGTTTTGGGACTTGGGCCTACTAGTTTTTATTTCTTTCCTATAAAAAGGTACTACTTTCAGTATTTCATTTTATTTTTGTTCAGGCAGCAACTTTAGCTGACATACCTCACTATCAGTTTGATGCAATTGTGCATTTTGTGGCTACACAGCTTGCCTGTTTGGTTATTTGTATGCATAAATATTATGCAGTATTTTGAAGTTCACTAACCATAGATGTTTACATTTTTCATTTATTTTTTATATTGCAAACATTTGCTCTGTTATCAGTATTTGCACACTATTTTATATAATTTTTTGACAATCTTTAAAGCCATTATTCAATACATTGTTATTGTTAAATAAATATCGTCAAATCATCGGGATCTCAATTTCAGTGAAAATAATTGTGATTGCCATAATCGAGCAGCCCTAGCTCTTTATATTACTACTTTGACCTGAAGTGCCCTCATAATTACCATTTAACGCTAACCTTTAGGCTCTCGTCCCTAAAGCAAATATCTATCCTAATGAGGACACAGAGCATCTTTCTCTTAGCATGTAGTTATAAACACAGAGCCGACAGCACAAAGCAAAGATGCAAATCTGTACAAAGAGACCTTAAAGTGATGGCCAGAGTGATTCTACTTTAAAAATATGAACCGGTAGAAACGGAGGCTTTAGCCCGACTGCTCTTCACTGATTTTGTTATCTGCTGAAGGTCTGCTGGGCCGCATTCAAAGAGCCGAAGTTGTGTTAGCAGCATAATGCGGTTCTGTCCTGGACGCAGTTTGCGCTCTACCATCGTGCCGCCATCCTTTTTAGCAATAAAACATAAATAAAATGTCCATATCCCTGCTGCAGACAGAAGATGAGCCTCCCATTTTCCTCCCCCCGCCAGACGAACTGAAATCAACTGATTGTTGCTCCAGTACAAACGCATAAACTGACTAATAAGGAATTGAACTCTTGGGAATCGAGAACAGATTTCCATCCCTAATGAGTTCAACAAATATATAGCAAAATAAAATAAATAAGTAGATGTGTGAACAAAAATTAACAATCAAACAAACTAAATAACCATAGTCAGGCTTGAGGAATCTAGTAGCGTAGGGAATGAAGTATCTATTGGTTCTACACTGGGGTAAAATGTAGCAGTGACCCGAGCGCAGCCTTCCTGAACATAAAAGGCAAAACATGGTCAGGATGGTTAATGTTCGTGCCATTTTTAACACCAACACAATTCTCTCTCTGTCTTTGGAGCAGGCATTAAATATGCTGCAGAGGGAGTTTCTTAACAGATTACGAGAAGACAAAAGAAAGTCTTGAAAGTGTTTCTAATGAATGGAAAATAAAAACCGAATGCACAATACTGCGCAGGTCGAGGAATTAACTTCTTACTCCTAAGATGGGCTATTCAACATTTTATTCCTGTGGAATACAAAGAATATTACATATTTCATGCATTGAGACTGTCTCACTGTTGGCTCCACTTTCTCATGGGGGCACAATGTTTTTATGGGTGTTCTTTTATTTATTTATATATTTTTTTTCAACAGACTAAGACGGGAAGACATAACTATTTGCTGTCACTCAGTTATCACCAGTTAACTTGACTAGCAGGTCTTTGGACAGGTTAGACCAGCAGTCCAACCTTTTTTGGGCCACGGACCGGTTTGTCTGACAATATTTTCACGGACCGGCCTTTAAGGTGTTAAGGAATACAACAAAATAAAAATAGTACCGGTAAGAAAAAAAAATTAAAATGTATTCATAACACAGAGGAAAAGACACAGGGAAATCGAGTTAATGATAAAAAATATTAATGATAAAAACTAATAAAAACCCTGAAAACCATAAATTTCGCACCCGAACCTCAACTCTCGCGGCCCGGTACCATACGACTCACGAGCGTATATACTTCTTGCTGCGTAACTGCCTCATGTAACTGATCTAACTACACTACGAGGTAAGGTTGCAAGGTCAGTTAGCGCACCACTCTCTCCTACGTTAGCTCATGGTAAATGGACTCATTTATATACCGTATTTTTCAAACTATAAGTCACACTTAAAATCCTTTAATTTTCTCAAAAATCGTACATATTTTGGTTGTGCTTACTGACCTCAAACTGATTTTATGTGGTACACAGCAATCAAAAATAGGTCAAAAAATGTTTTAGTACGACTTTAGTAAGCTATGAAGCTGCGCCGCTTGATGGAGCGACACGGATATGTTATCAGAACATAAACGCAGTAAAGCTGGAGGATGAACGCTAATTTCTTTCCACTCAATAAAAGTTAACGTGAGGGTTCCTGATGGTTAGGGACAAATGCAATCGCATGGCAGGATGCTGTGAACGGACCAAACTTCAGTCAGGAGAACAACTGAGATAATCCATCCACAACACGAGGTTAGTCAGTAATATACTGCAACAACAGCTGCCAGAGAATTCAACATTAATGAATCAATTGTATAGAAGTGGAGGAAGCAAGGAGGATGAGTTATGACTCAGATCTCCTGTTAATGATTTCCCTGCAGTGGTAAACTATCCTCGGGATTATATAGCTTGGTTATGCTGTGTTCCCCAACAGGCCCCTGAGGTCACTGAAATCTGTGGACTCGGTGGTCTCTTTTTAAAAAAAACAGGTCAAAACTCATCTTTTTAAACTTGCTTTTTGGTTCATTTTTGTTTTTATGTTTAAGCTTCTGTGAAGCACTTTGTGATTTTTATCATGAAAGGTGAAACTCTACTTTTTACTTCCTTTACATTACTGGTTTCACATGTGGTTTCATAACCCAAGCTCGTCACATTCTGTGTTTTGGAAACCGAAAAAGCTGACTCTAAAAGGTTCAAAGCACGACTTTAAAAAGGACGACATCCATCTTTTAAACCATCTATGCTTGCAGCTAATAATGTAACACATCCAAAAAAGACCTTTTATGTTTTTTCTGTTTACTGGCACTGGTTTACCACCACATTATGCGCATGACCACAGCCTAATGAGGATATACCACCCAGTTGTGTTTGTGGTGTGGTGTTTAGCATATGCTGGTCCAAAAAAACTAAACAAAAAACAATTTAAAAAAAAACAAAAAAAAAACACAGCCTGTGTTCAGACTTTACATTACAGAGAACAAAGCAATGCCAGTAACCTACTGTATCTCTAAAATTCACATGAAAGCCCGTACACATGTGTACATACACATCCCAAATATGTTTGCTTTACCAAAACTCGCTGCATGTTTGAGGATGTAAACTCTCCCAGTGTTTGCAACAATCATCAGTTCGGTTTCACTCTGCTGAGCCGGTACACAGACAGACACAACTAGGGCTGTTGTATTGGGATTTAAATTGTAGGCACAACAGCAGAGCTCAGGCAGCCACCTGGACACTAAACTGTGGGAGCATTGCCAGATCAGTGACAGCGAACGAGTTCAAAAAAGGGCCGCAGAGCTGTCCACAAGCATGCTCCAGTATAGCGACCCATGCTACCTTGAAACCACATGTACAGATTCATCCATACATGATTTGACAAAGTGACATAAACGTGGATGGATAAATCCACGGATGGATAAAAGGTCCCTTCAAAGCCGGCGGCAACTTCACTGCCAGGCTTCTTACACTGTGACACACTGCACTGAGTCACGGTGTGATAAAATACCTGCATCGCTACTTCTACCAGGACGAAAGCCTCCACTGCTCAAGATGTTTTTCCACTCGAGTATAACAGACACCAAAAATTAAAAATTAAAATTAAAATTAAAATTAGAGACTGCATAAAAAGACAATGTCCTACTGTTACTGCTAAAGACTAGCTGTGGCATGCTCATTGAAAGCACTCTTCTCTCATCACTTATTGAACTGGCCTTGTATGAGGAAGGTTACGAGCACCAGTTTAATTAACCCCTCTAACACTGGGATTCAGTGCTATCCAGCAGGTAAATCACATAATAGGAAGGAAAAAAAAAGAGCTCCATGTTGCAAAAACATAAAAAGATAATAATTTTAACAAAATGCTTAAAATTTAAGTCTACTTTCAATACGTGTCTATTGCCTTTTGCAGTTGAGGTCTGAAAAATTATGAATAAATCAAAACAGTAAACATAAAGAGACAAACAAAAAAAGAGCAAAAAAAAAAGCAAACGTTTAACAGTTATTTCTTGAAGCTAAGACCAGATTGCTTCTAAAACTCAACATGCAAACAATGACATGAAAGGGAAAACAAACACCCCCCAAACTTGGGCCTATATTACACTCCACTGCAGACACAGACAGCTGAATACCCAACAGCTCAGCAGGCATTCCCATTATACTTCTTTGATGTCCATCATCTGGGCTCCACTAGCAGTTGCAGACAAAAAAAAAATGTCATCATTCAAACTCAAGTAGACGCACAGTACTCAAGGTGGACACGAAATTCAAAGTGGGTTCCAGGTGTCATTTTAACATTTGCTGAAATTGTTCTTATGCTGAAATTAGCGCTGCCTGGCATAACCAAACATCTTGCAGTGTATAAAAAAGGAAATTTACATTCAAACTCCATTAAGGTAATATATATTTGGCAGGGGGCTACAGAGTCAGGCCCCTTAACAAGCTGTCTGCTCTGCTTTTAGATTACTTGTAATGGCACTTTTTGTCACCACTAATTTTAAAGAAAGGCACCATCTGCCTCATCGGTGTTCCTGTAACAACCTTAATTCTGACTTATTTGCCCAAACTTTGTGCCACAAATGGTTCCGTTATCAGGAGAATACATTCTTCAGCATTCTCAATGCAATGTATATTAAAAGCACGTGGAAAGACGGGAAATAATAAATTGCAGATCCAGCAGCTTTACATGAAATGTTCTTATTTCTGTTTGGGACCTGCAACTACGGTGGCTCTGAGAGGCCAAACGGACTGCAAATTAAGAACCTAACACCAGCAATAAGTAAAATGGAAATAGGAAAAACAGAAATAGGGAACAAAAAAATTTCCAAAGGCACAAGGGAAGTGTATCCGAGGAGACAATACCCCGACGGACCAGTAGCAAGAACCAAAATATGCTAAGAATTGCGCTGGGAGACACTTAGAAGAAGTGGAGGATCGGTTTTGTGAGGAAAAAAGATGAGGAGTTAGCCAAACTATCAGCCTAAAAATCACTCATCAGTATTACATGAATCATTAGATTAAAACACACTTACCTAGCAAGTTTTGGTTCCTGCAACTGGTCCGTCGGGTTATTGTCTGCCCAGAAACACTTGCCTAGTGCTTTTGGAAATCTGTTTTTTCCTATTTCTGTTTTTCCTATTTCCGTCGTGTTTTGTGTGCTTTTGCAGCACTTTTCTTTTGCTGGTGTTTTGAGCCCATACCGTTAGGCTTCTCAGGCTCCGCGTATGCAACAGCTGATTCTGTCAAAGGTATGCAGTCTCTCCACACGAGTTTATTCAAGCTCATGTCGAGAGATTGTAAATCAAGCAGAATGCTACTCACAACCTTAATAAGCTTTACTGTTCAATCTGTCAAAATAAAACGCTGTGAATTCATTGATTTCACTGATTGATACAAAACAAATTCTACAACATTGGTAACTGGCTACAAAATGTCTCCATTATAACTTAATAAACACATTACAGAATAATTTTCAGTTTCATTTAAAAGCTGTCCTAAAAATACCTTCATGCACACAGAGACAATGTGAAAAACCCACAACCTTAGTTGGCATGTTTACCAGCTACATATCTGCAATGCTCAGTAACACATGTTTCTGCAGTGTGTGTGTGTGTGTGTGTGTGTGTGTGTGTGTGTGTGTGCGTGCGTGCAGCCTCTCCACTTGCCACTGTGCTGTGCAGTAATCGACTCAGGCCAGCGTGAGCTGAGACAGAACATTTGTCCTGAGCGCTTTATGTGCAGTGATGTACAGCATTCAAATAGGCATCTGCATAATTGTGCGACTTCTCCAGGCCATATACAGCTTTGAGCCGTGAAGGCATTTTTCTAAATCAGCTGCATGTGGCTGAATTACATCACAGGAATAATGAAAAATAGGGTTTTCTAAATAAATTTGTTATATAAATATGTTACATTTGTCTGCCACATTTCTGGGAATCTCATATACTGGACATGAACCAGCCAGGAATTACGCCCTCCTACAATCACGCAGCTACATTCAGTCAATAATAGACATGTGGTTTATATGCATAAGTCCCCTGGCCCCAATAGGATTGTAGCATTCTATCGTGTCGTAATCTTTCTAGATAATACCGAAGCTTCTAAGAAGAAAAAAAGGAACCCCTGTGTCATTTGCCAAAGTAAACTGAGCCGCAGAATCAAAGGAAACCCACAGAGAATTTCTAACATCTAATTAAACTATTGTAATTACATTACCGTTATCATTTTGTCTAATGCAAGGTTTAAAGATTAAACCCAAGGATAAAGGCTAACGATGGTGTCAAACACTGTGTTATAGCCAAAGGACGCCCTGCTTATATTTACAGCCAGACGTGGCAAGAGCTTTCAAATGACAGACTCATTAAGGAGAAAGTTTTCATGGTAGTCGATGGAGACCTGTAGAAAAAGTCCCACGATTCAGCAGCTTGTAAAGCCACCTTTAGCCACAATAACTTGAAGTAATCGTTTGCTGTATGACCTTATCAGTCTCTCACATCACCTGGCAACCCGTCGAAACGAGCCACGCTTGTCCAGTCTTTTGCGGCTGAACAACTATGACTTGTTCAACATGACAGTTCATGCATTCACAGCGAGGAACTTTAACATTTAACATGACAAGTCAAGCCTGCAGAGTCTGAGATGTAGCTCCTGGGTGCGGTTTTTCTTTTTTGGTGCAGTTTTTGAGCATTGCACAGTCTAACAAAAACAAAACTGCCAAAACATCTGCTTTTATAGAAGTGCTCACACTAGCTCAGCGGTCCCCAACCTTTTTTTGCACCACAAAACCAACACACCAACACCGACACCCCAACAGCGACACCAACATCCAACAATATTTTCACGGACCGGCCTTTAAGGTACCGCGGACAAATACAACAAAATAAAACCAGTACAAAAACAAAAGAATGTATTCATGACACACGGGAGAAGAGTTAATGATAAAACGATAAATAAATAACAATAAAAACTCCGAAAACCATAAATTTCTCACCCGAGCCTCAACTCTCGAGCCCCGGTACCAAACGACTCATGGACCGGTACTGGTCCATGGCTGATGGACACTCATTGAGTGTATTTGATTAGCAGAACCTTCTAATTAATTTCGCTTAATTCCTATGGAAGGAGTAGCGGTAAATTCATTTTTTCCCTTTTCCATCGATGTTTGAGAGAAAGATTTGCAATTAGAGGCAGAAGTAGAGGCCCGTAAGAGTCGCAATCTGCAAAAACTGTCTTCCAATCAATTCTGTCTCTTCAGTGATCACTATTATATTGATAAAATCTACAATATTAAATTTGTCCTCCCTGAAAATACCCCACCATTTTAATTTGACACCTGCTCAGCACAGGTTAACTGCAGAGGTGGTAATTGCTTCTCTGTAGCCCGCTGCCTTTATATTCTATCCCTGCAGTCCACAGGAACACGAGGTGATTTCATTAATAGAAAATAATTTTATGGACTCAATGGGATGGCACAATACTGTATGAACAGGAAGCACTGTATGCTCACTTTGTGCTAATGAAAGGCCGTAATATTTATGCTTTCAAAGAATCTGCAGCTCTTCTCCAATAATTCTCTACTCAGCACTGAAAACTGGACTGACCCTGAATTTTATGTTCCTCATAGCAGAATGATGACTAACGGGGATGCCTTTCAAGTCTGATATGTTGGAAGCATATAGCAAGGACGACATAACGCCACTTTCATAACTTTCATTTCATTTTGCGACGCTTCTGTTGCATTTTTTTCCCCTTCCTCTCTCATCTCCGTTAGCACTTTAACCTTGAATTCCATCTTTTGCTACTTAAACATCATTTCTGCTTGGACTTCTTCCATCATCTGCTCTTAATCTATATTCCTATGTGGCCAATAGAAGTTCAACTCAGCCCTTTAATATCAAGAGACGCCCAGTTATGGAGAAAGAGACAATTACTTCCATTTTCAATAAGCTGGAAATATTAAATTTTTTCTATCTTAGAATGAGTTTAAGCAAAGCAGGGGGAAAAGTCAGTAAACAGATACAGCTCAATACTGAATAAAAAAAAAATCCTCACTGCTTGTCAAGGTCGACTCCAATAACAAGGAAGAAGTGGATGCTGATAAAACTGTTTGCAAAGCAGAGCTCTTTATTTTCACACAGACAAATACAAACACACGCTCGCATACAAAAGGCACACGAGATGCATTCTTAGTAAGAAAGCTGCAGGGCTGAAAGGCAGCTGCTGATGCAACTGAAAGAGTGGACAGACTGAAAGTAAAGTCTGTTTCGGGCATCTTTCAACTTGAAAAGCTTGTTCCTTCCACCTGCTGTGGAAAAATATGTTGCAATGCAGTTGCTGCAAAAACTCAGGCTGTATTTTAAAAAAAAAAGAAGAAAAAAAAAGCTCTCTCCTCATCAGCTTTGTTAGCTCAAGGATAGCCTGCATTTATTGAAGTAAAAAAATAAATAAATAAATAAATTGAAGGCAGGAAAAAAAGAAAGAAAGAAATAAAACAAGGTTAGCCGCTTTACGAACAAACACTCCGTTCATTTCATGCATTTTTTAAAAGGAAAGGAAATTGGGAGAGGGGATAGTCAACCTTTAAAAAGGAGATATTGTCAATTCTACTCTTAAAGGTCATCATATTCTGAAGATTTTATGGTGCAGCGCGTCGTTTCCAGGGCTTCACGTGGTGCACAAAGAAGCTTAGCGTGCCTTTCAAGGTTGTGGATAAATAATTCAACATCTATGAAAAAGTAAGATTTGAAAGTGGGGCTACTTTCGTGGCTACATAAAGCCTGTGCTTTGTAAAAGTGACAAAATCCTCCCAAAGAGTGAGCATGAATCTGATCGCACACAGAGAAGTTTAAACAGTCAACTCTGTACAATAGGATTCCTCCTTACGGCACCTTTAAGTCGGTGTACTTACCCAGAGGTAGTAGGTGAACTGCAGGGCAAAGATGGCGATGCCCTCGTTGTCAAAGGAGCCGGCGACGGAGCGAGAGATATAACCGGGGACGATGGCGATGAAGCAGGCTGCCAGCAGCCCGGCACCCTGGTTCCACAGCTCCCGTGTTAGCAGGTAGGTGGAGATGGCGGTCAGGCCGCTGAACACGGGTGCAAGAAAGACGCACACGTCACGGATGTGGACGGTGATGTGGAGCATGTTAAGCACGTAGTGGATAAGGCCTGCAGTCGCCATGAGCCCTGGGTACACCTGAGAGAAGGTTAAAAAAACAACAACAAAAATAGAAGAGTCTGTGAGAAACGGAAAGAGGAAATAAAACCAGAAAAGAGAAGCATCTCTATTAAGTCAGGAATTTTTTCCCCCACTTTTCCCATTTACACAATTTTGGCGCCTAGCAGAGATTTAAGCCGGCTCCAAAGAAAACTACAAGTAACCTACCAGCATTTTTTAAACAGTGGTTTAATTTACCCCAAGCAAAAAAGCCACGTTTATTGACTGATAACAGAAAAATGCATAGACTTCTTTCACACGAAGGAAAAAGGCTCACTGGCTTTCCTGAAATGACCAGATATGAGCTGCACATTTATTCTGATGTTATCCATGTTGACAGAGAGTAAAAAGTAAAGTGCAGAGGGTTGATTTGTTCCATCAGCGAAGAGTAGAAAGGTATGGATTGCCTTTTCTGTAAACCCTGGGATAGATGAGCACAGCACCTGTAATCATAATGACCTTACACAACGACAGTCACAGTCATATCCCGAAAAAGCTCAGAGGATTTACTTAAAAATGCAAATATATGGTTTAAAAAAAAAGAAAGAAAAAAAAAAGGGGGCACATTTTCATCAAAAGACTAAAATTAAATCAACATCAGAAGCCAAATTTAAAAAACGGTTCCAATTGCCTTCGTTGGCAGGGGGGGGGGGTGGCATCACGCTTTTCTCGTCTCCCATTAAACAGACGCTCAAATGAGACCTCTCCCTCCCCGAACCTCAGCGCGAGTCTCTCGTCGTGGGAATACTCGTTATATTAGTGAAAGCTGCTAATTCTCTTAAGAATAAATGACTTGAGGTGAATCGCAGCTCTAATGTGTTCATTTTCCACATTCTCTCTCTCATTAAGCGCTGCATTCAAAAATCTACGTCTCCGTCTGCTCTGTGTTCAGACAAATTGTGGGAAAATGAAAGGCGTAACTCGAGAACAACTTTAAGCTGCTTGCGAGGAGTTAACGTGGCCTCGTACCACATCGAACGCACGTAGACGCCGCGCCACGTTCGATCTTATAGACGAGTGCGCTGCGCGAACCCAGCGGCTCGTGTAGGTTTTCATCAGGTATTGATCCGACACTAAAACTGCTTCAAATTACGAAAACTGTCACTTTTACTGATTGGTAGTGATTGTTCTGTAATATTCACACAGGAGGAAAAACAACAATATAATCATTTGTGTAATCAATAGTTAATCGTCTTGGCAATAATTGTTCTGGAAATGCTGTGTGACCAGGCTTTCAGTCATGAGTGAATAACATTTCCGCATTTAGATGTACTATAATATAAAAACATTAGAGGAAAAACTTGATGAAAAAAAAAGAGGGAAGAGAGAAGAAAGAGGACAGTTACATGACCCATATCTATTCTGGGGCACGATGTTGATGTAGAGGGAGTACAAGTACCTGGGCATCCACATTAACAACAGGCTGAACTGGAAGGCCAACACAGAGGCTGTGTTTTTTTTTTTTTAAAAAGGGAGGAAAGCTTTATTACCTTACCCAATGAGCAAGTTCTGTTACCTAAGGAAGCCAAGATCCTTAACTATGTGCAGCAAAATGATGGATAGTTTCCAATCAGTCAGTTAAGGCAAGTGCATCTTACTGTGCTGTGGTCTGCTGAGGGGAGCAGAGTCTGAGCTGATGGCAGCAACAGACCAGATAAACTGATGATAAAGGCTGGCTCTGTAACTGGCTGTGAACTGGACACTTCTGAAGTTGTGTTGGAGAGGAGGTCACTGAACTGACTGTTATGTGTCAGGGACAACACCGACCACCCTACTTACTGATCAGGCTTCTCCATCTAATCTGATTTATTATTATTACTACTATTACTGCACCATTTCATCTGCTATAAAGTACAGTACTGTACAAAAGTCTTCAGCTACCCTTTATATCTTTATATTTTTCTAGGAAAATGGGAAATAGGTCAATTTTAACGTGTGCAGAAACATGGAAATAGAGCTTCTACAATTTAATCAAGCTTTAAAGTCAACATCTGATAACTTTATTGTATAATATTAATGCCTTTATTCTTCAACACAGCTCAAACTGTCTTTGACAGGCTCTCTTGTAATTTATTTAAGTAGTCTTCAGGAATAATTCTCCAGGATTCTTTGGATTTGCAGCCTTTTTGTTCAGCACTGTCATGATGATCCCACACCGCCTCAATAATGTTAATGTTCAGGTTCTGGCGAGGACACTCCATGACTAAAACTGATCAGTTTTGTGTTTGTCTAATCAGGTATGCTTTTACTGCACTGACAATATGTTACTGTATGGTGGATCGAACTCTGATCGTACTTTTCTACATTCATAATTTCATTAACTTTGAAAAGATCCAAAATCACCAGCAGCCAAAGACCATAGAAGAGCTCCACCGTCTTTTATAGACGGCTGTACACAGTCCTTGTTGGTCCTGACCTTCTCTGTACATACTGATGATATGGATTCATCACTTCATCAAACCGTTGCTACTGCTTTTCAATCAAGTTCTTGAGTAGTTTTGCACACCTCAGCCTTTTGTCCCCGTTTTCCTGCCTTAAGGACTTACTAACAGCCAACCTTTCACTGAGACCATTTCAGATGAAGCTTCCTTGAATGGTAGATTGATCAGTGGAAGGTCCTGCCTCAGGTCTTTGCTCGATTATTTTTCTCCCCCTATTTCTTAAGGACATGACTTTCAGATACCGTTCCTGTGCCGTAGATTTTATTTTACTTTTTTCCCACTGCTAAGTTTTTTCTAGACACACTGTCAAAATATGCCAACTTTTTAACTAACAGCTCTTTGGAAATCCCTTTTTTTGTGCAAAAATACTATTTTATACTTGTCAAACTGTTATCTGTGGCATTTTGTAGATGGTTTTTTTTTATATATTTAACTAAAGTGATGAAAACAAATTATGTGTTCTCTTTCAATCCTTCCTCAGTACTTCACTATGGGAAGCAGCCTATGGCATGACCAGTTGCATAAGGTCCACTACTATGAGCACGTCAGACAGACCACGGCCTTGTAAAAGGCTGTTAGTAACAAACTACCTAAAAATACAATTTAAAATTGATTCTTTGCCAAGTTGTCAATTATGTGTATATACACAAAACTGTTTCATCTCTTGAGTAATGTAACTTTTTCACAGGTCAGTCACAGGTCATTAATAAATGGGACCACCACTTTTGCACAGCACCGCATTTCTCATTTCATTAGGTCAAACTTCAGCGAGCTTAAACAGGAGGTAACGTGGCCATTAACAAGCTCCATTAATGAGGAACACGAGTTACTGACGGGCATTTAGGCACCAAACACCAGCGCGCACTGCCACAGAGCCAGCACTGTTTATTACGTATTACAGGGGCAGCAACCAAAATAAATATTCAGCTCAGCTAACGCTAATTGCAAATAACCAAATTAAATTTAACTAAACTAAATTGGCCTTGAATCGCACTGGGCACAATTAAAGGTCTGAACAACAATTATTTCTGCTATCAATTTGTTGATTATGTCATTAATAAATCAGAATTTCCATTTCTCTGTTCTCCTTTTTAGTTTAATCAAACACTAGAAAACTGGGATGAAAAGAAAAAAAGGGATTTTTGCTTGCATGAAGAAAAATCAAGGGTCAAGTGCTGCCACGCATGGTGTCAACAAGAATGTTACTAATAAAACCATCATCAAAAATGGGACCTGAGTAGGCGAGGCTTAATGCCATCGTCTCATCTATATGAGAGCAGATCCAATTAGAGCTGGGTGCAGTGCAATGTGGACCTCTGAAAGAAAAAGCAAAATAAAGGTTAGGTTTAATGTGCGAGTGGTCCTTAATGTGTTCCCACTGTAGCCCAACTCCACACGCTACTGCTAATAAACGTAGGTCTTCACCTATCTAATGAGCCGATGCCTAGAAGACCGAGCTACAGCAGCTAATCTACATCTGCGTAAATCGACCACATCTTGTCTCGTAGCTCTGAGGATTGGACAACCGGCCATCATTACCCGTTCTAAA
>VUQR01007419.1:0-10235 GCA_015108515.1 Hemichromis elongatus | reverse complement strand
AAAAAAAAAAAAAAAAAAAAAAAAAAAAAACAACAAAAAAAAAAAAAAAAAAAAAAAAAAAAAGCACAGGTGTCTCGGGCTCGACAGCAGCTGCGAACCCAATCAACTACATTTTCTTCCTTCAGCATACCCCACTCTTCAAGTGCGAACGGGAACGAACCCCTAAACGCCGGTCTTTTCAAAAACGGCTGTAATTTTAGCTAGAAAGCTTTCATTTTGTCTCGTGTTACGAATGGAGCACACCCTCTTTTCCTCCCTAGAAGCCCGGGCTCACTCGCCATTTTGTTCATCTCTAACAGAGATGACTGAACGAGAGCCTGTGGACAACATCCAGACGAAAATAGCAGTCGTAACAAGGTTTCCATAGGAAAACCTGTGGAAGGATAATGGTTTCCTGCAGCAGTCTTTGTCTCCGCTAAGGCTCCGTCACCCAGTCCACATCCTACAGAGCGACCGAGGTGTCAGCTGGTTATTGGCTTCAACTCTCCATCTCCTGCCACCCGTGCCTCTTTTCACCCCCCATATGCCCCTGTGGACATTCCAGCGACCAAAAGTTGTCTTTGCAAGGTCTCTTCACAGTCAAAAACACCTCCTAGTCTGGGTCCAACTCCCTATCAGGCAACTCTGTGTCCATCATAGCGTCCACGCCCTTCATTTGGATTTATAAAGGTCAAGAAAATCCACAAAAACAAACACAAAACTACTTTGTTTTCAATAAATGCATATTTGTTGATAAAAAATCAATAGTTTAATTACTGACCAAATTCATCGTCAGCATGCTTTGACACAATCGAACAGGCTGGCGAGGGATTTCAATAAATCAATAAGCGTGCTTCCAAAGTTAATCACACAAGCTGCATTTCCATGCATGCAGGTGAGATTGATTATCATCTCTTCATCTACGTTATTAAAAAGCTGCAAAGTCGTGGAGCGCGAGACGCTCACCATCTATGCAATCATTTTAAAACTGCTGCACGGTCACGAGATGTTTGGTTTGCTCTCATCTTTTCTCCTCCCATTCCTCAGTCAGTTTTGAGACGACTTATTTGTATGCAGAACACTTTCATCAATGGAGACGTTCCGACACGATGATCTGGTGCTGTGGGATCCAGGTGATACTGAAAGAAGTCAACAATTCCCGGGATTTGTAGGATATTTATTCAAATGATTGGGAGGGAAGAAAATGCTTTGTTTTTCTTCCTCTATGACTACAGTGTTGATAAGTCAACAGGAACAGAATGATCATAAAGTAGAAGAGCAATATTCTCTATGTGACGGATGAAACAACAGGCAAACACTCACAGGCATTGTGCTTCTTAAAGTGATCTTGAAAAGCTATAAAGAAGCTGACATGAGTGTTTATCCTTGGGGCTCCTCAGGCAATCACATTACTCAACAACCTGAGGCCCGAGAGTCTGAATCTGGGCAGAGAACAGACTAGGACAAACAAACCATCCAGCTGGAACACAGGAGTCACACAGGAAAGGGGAAAAAAAGAGCTAGTCCTGATGCATTACCGTTTTTTCTGCTACAAAAACCCCCCATAAAAAAATTAGGTCCTGTCAAAAGTCTAGCAATTGCTTCATATGTTTAATGTGCAATTCTTTCAATACAAATATTTCATCACATGCTGAGGCGTGGAAAGAAGCTCAATGTTACAAAGTTAAAAAAAAACAACCAAAAACTCCAGAAGCAGCCAGGTGTGAGAGTTTGACCACAGAGGGACTCTGAATGTAGGTGCCGCGAAACTGGACGGCCAATTCGGCCTCATTGTTCTGCAGCTGTCAAAGCAGCGAGGCGGAAACACAGCAAATTCAAAGAAAGCCTTTTAGAAGACAACTTTGCGCACTGCCAAACCATATCCACACAAACCCATTTTCCAAAGATCTCATGCACAGCTGAAGGGAGCGCTCTATCTCTGCCCTTGTCACTTTGACGGGGCGGATAATGTAGCTCTGCCAGGCACATTAGCAATTTAATGCATAGCTGCCAATATGGTTTTCAGGCCCACAGAGCACACGAATGACTAGTGATTCCACTGCAGCACCTCTGAAAACCAGCAGGTATGCTTCAAGGAAAGCAGCACACCTCTAATAACACCATTTAAAAAATAAATAAAAAAAACCCTGGATTAATATCTGCAGAACAGCTCATATATATATAAACTCTGCAGATAATATCTGAAAGCAAAAATAAAAATAGAAGTGGTATATTTATGCACTTGATATCACACGGGGACTCCTGCAAGCGCGGTCATTTATTTTAATCGAGGTCCGTTTCACTGATTACCAGTTTCCTGTTGAGACTGTGCCATCAGCAGCAGCATGACTAAGTGGGCTCCCTTCCTGTTTATAAACTAGTAATGCCTCATTCAGCATCAACTGGATAATCAGATGCATCATTGGCTTTTCCCGACTGGTCCATATTCTGGCGAGTGTCTGAATGGTCGTTGGTTCTAATCACCACCTTCACTAATTAACAACCTCTGTGAACAACGTTTAAATGATGAAACTGTTTATGGACCAGGAAGGCAAACAAGCACAAACAAAATAAGCTTCACACAATGAGGTATCCGGCAGTCGAGCATTGTTGACCATCGACAGGGCGACCCTGTTGTTGTTCTTTTGTATGGCCACGTCTCTTAAAGCAGAAATTAGATTTCTGCGCCGAGTTCCTGTAACAGGGTACAGTGTTGCCATTTGCATTGTTTGAGCTAATGTATCTGCGCTGCTCTGCAATCTCAAGTGAAACTGGTGTTTTTACTGAAATGCAGAACAGAGAGAGGACTCAAGAATAGACTGTAAATCTATACACGGACTGACAGAGCTATAAGAATGAGAAAAGAATCTACACCAGCATAATGAACCTGATACAATTACAACTCATTGCGTTTTGTTTCACAGTGATATCATCCTCGTCCTAATCAACTTACTGTGTTTGCACTGCATATTGCTACCCTACATATCTTTGAGCTCTGCAGAGCTACAATATTATTAACATTGCTTTGTATGTACAAAAATATATACATATATATACACCATATACATATGCACACATACACAACCATATATAAACTTATATAAAATATAGGCACTGGGGAACTAAGGACAAGCTAGTGAAAATCTCACAGCTAATAAGGTTAATTAGCAACATGAGTATTATGAAAAGAACATCCCAGAGAGCCATTAGCCAAAAAGCTTCAGTTTCCCCTCAGAGGAGGACAACAGCCATCAGTAAAGCACAGTGGAGGCTCTGTCATGGTTTAGGACTGCATTTTAGCCAGTGGTGTTGGGAATCTTGTCAAAATTTATAGAATTATTAAGACAAAAAAATGCCAACAAATACAGAATGGAAAATGTTTCACTGGCAATGACCTCCTTTTTCAACATGACAATAGCCCCAAACACACAGCTAATGTAATAAAAGCATATTTGGATAGAAAACAACAACAAAAGTGTCATGGTTTGGCGTTCCCAGACTGAATCCAACATTATTAAAGCGAGATCATCTTGACAGAACAGGACAAAAAGGCAGCCAACAAATATTAACTTGCAAGCCAGTTTGCACAATCCAATAAATTGCTGCACCCATTTCTCATTTCTATAGTAAATGTAAAGAAATGACAGGTGGCACAAGACCTCTGCAGAGTACTGTGGAATAAGAATTAAATTTCTCATCATTCAAATTTCTCGAATGTTAAGATTTTAAATCAGGAACGACACTAAAACCAAGGAGTGAATAGCTGTTCAGTGGATCAGCGGACAACTCTCCCTGGGCTAACAATTTCTATACTTATGTAATATGTGATACACGTGACCAGCTGATCAGAGCCAGAACCCTCAGTTATCAAAATGATAATGTTTTTGTCATTTAATTTACTTTGACTAAGGCACGTTTTCTTAGGGAACAGTGCATTAGCCTCTTTTAGCCACCTTAGACGGGCCATTTGAAGAACAGGATTACAGCTATCAACAGCCCACAAAAACTTGCCTTCCAATATCCCCAAAATAGGATTTTCTGGTTGGATTACCACAGAATTGGATAACAGTGAGTTTTCAGTCACACGGCACACTTTGTCCAACTGTCCCCAAAACTAATGACTCAGTACTGGTGAGAAAGGTCACACTAACTGGCTGACTGGATCGCTGCCAAAGCTTTAATGGTGTCTACTGGTCCTGCCATCACCTGACAAGATGAAGCATCCTGGCTCCTAGCGATATCTCTTCATTGTTCAAACTGTTTGACCCAGCAGCGGATAGAACTATCCACCCAAAACACAAGTGAACTCTGTGCCAATATTGGAACAGCAAAGCTGCATAAGTCTACAAACATCCAATACTGCTGTAAGAAGAGAGTGTGACGAATGATTTAGCCTACTGTAAAGAGCGAGTGCAAGTAGAAGGAAACAGCTAATGTCAAGTCTACTAGCTTTTTATACTCTGTATCTGTTAGCAGTAAAGGGGGGCTAACAATATACACAAGCTACCTTTAATAGCCACTGGTATAAACACACAAAATTAAATGAAATCGACTGGTATTTACTCCGATACCCTAACTGAGCCTTCAGTGGCAGTTAAATACAACCATCCACCACAAGCGTTTTCTCTATGCTCAAGCACTTTTTAATCTAACATTCACAACCTAACAACACAGGAACAAATCACAACAACAGTCTCCTCAAGGCGAATTATACTGTATGTGAAAGACCGTACAATAATATGCAGAAAACCCCAAAAATCAGGTAACCGAGCAAGCACTTGTTGATAGTGGGGGAAACAAAACTCCCTTTTAACAGGAAGAAGAGTGGCAGAACTATGTTCAACGAAGGTCTGCTGCAACCAGTTAGAGGTGAGTGAAAGGAAGATGGGATGAAAGTCAAAGCCACCTTGTTTCTTAACTTGGGCTCTGCATTTAGCTAGACTTATAATACTCCACAAGCATGACTGATAAGATGGCTACCCCTTCCTGAGCCTGGTTCTGCCAGAGGTTTCTTCCTGTTAAAAGCGAGTTTTTCCTTCCTACTGTCGCCAAAGTGCTTGCTCATAAGAAGCCGTGTGATTATTATTTTCTCTACATTATTTTTGGGTCTTTACCTTACAATATAAAGCAAATTTGAGGCAACTGTTGTTTTGATTTGGCACTATATGAATAAAACCAAATTGAATAGCAATTTCAGAGACCAATCACAGTGAGGACTTATGCATATTATGGCAACTGTCATATTTTTAACAAAGAGACACAGGTTCAGATGAGGTTAATTAGGGATTAGATAGATACATACAAATAAGATCATTTTCTAAATGCATGATAGCAATATGCGCATATGTGCCTTGAAAAATCTCTTTGTCAATGTGAAATTGTGTTTAGACAAGCACAGAGCGCAGTGGGTTGACTAAAGCACCGTCTCAGTTGAGCATGTTTGCACAAACCAGAGGAGAAAAAAGAAAAAAGGAAACATTAAAAATATTCTGAGATAAACACCAAATGTGCAGCTAATTATTCTGCTAGGTCAACCATTTCCAAATCTCCAAACGGGCAAAATATATAATTATCTTAATTTCAATACAATATGTTAACACTTGCTGACACTGCAGAGGAGAACCCCCAATTTTAACCCCAAGTGCACAGCTTATCATCTGAGATGAAGAGGTCCAGTAAGAGCCATTTAATCCTAATGCTACTGGAAATGAGGCATTACATTACAATTCAACTCCACCCAAAAGATTTTACATATTAAACGCTCATCCGGCACAGCTAAAACATGGCTATAAAAGTTTCGCTTTACACCATTTATAATTTAGTCATCTTCACTATGAATTTTCCATATGATATAAAAAGTCTACCGTATATTCCAGACTTCATTTAAATTAAGAACATTTAGCATTTAACATATTCAGCATGGTCAAAAAATTTAATTAGTAGAATCACAGAAAGGGCATATGTAACTATCCTTACCAGGGATGAGCAACATATTTTCTCAGCAGGCCAGACTGACTCAGATGCAGCAAGCAAAGGGCCACATATTGAATAAATGAAACATGACACATATTGCTTAAATATATGCTAATGCATACATTTTGTAATTACGACAGATTGCTTTAAAATAAGCCCAAGTCCAAAGACTGGTAGCTTTCTGTTAGAAAATATTGATAATTTCGTGTCAATCTGCTGCACAAACAACCTAAATGCTGTATCCACTACCAAAAAAATATATTTACACATGCACATAAAATATATGCTTGATTCAACAAAGCAGTGAGTGACTGTTTTACTTGTACTGATGAATAAAACTATTATGGTAAAGACCTGCATTGCTAAATGAAGCCAATATTCTATATTTATCATCATATATTTGAATGAAATGTTTTCCACAGAGACCTCACTTGGTTGGGAGGCCCAGGTATATTTTGTCCCTCTATCTGGGATAATGACTATCAGATATATAAGCCATCTTTCTGAATGTTACTTTGAAAGTTCAGTTGCACCTACCGGTAATTAAATTTATACAAGCGCTTAAAAAAAAAAAATACTGAATGTGTTTTCACTGCTTGCAGCTAGCAGCATTTCTAAGCAGGTAAGTAAATATAATTGTATACTATAACCAAATAGCAAAAATAAAGGCTTGACATTTTTCTTCAACGATAACTAAAGTAACCTAATCTCGTAACTCTTCAGGAGCTGCAAGATATTATCCAGAAAAAAAAATTTGAACAAAAAAAACAAATAAATAAATTCTACCTGAGATGTTGCATCTCCAGCTCAGCATTTAAATTAGCTGCTTGCAGCCCTGCACTTTCACCACTACCTGCAAGAGTAATTTCCATCCTCCTGAGTGAAGTGCTCCAGTGATGCTCGGTGGAGTCATTTGATTACATTTGGGTCACATCACCAGCTGCTGCAAGTCCTCTTTGTCGTATGGTTTTTACTCTTTGTTTTTGTCTCAAGTAGTGAGACAAGGTTCCCTGTTAAATTTGGAAACAACTAAGTTTCCTCACATATTCTGCAAAAATACTGTGCTCTGTTGGAGGTTGTCGAAGTAGCTCAGTTTTTAGGTACTAAATCGTAATCGGTAGCTGACACACAACTTTCGCCGTCAGACGCATCAGGACTTGTTATGTTGTTGTATATGCTAAGGAAGGTGAACACATTGTGTTACTATATCAGGGATATGACACGTTTATATGTTGAGTATTAGGTCAGACATGATGATCCTGGAGTGTCTTATCCCATGGCTGGACAGACTTTGACTCCACCAGCCTGGTCTGCAATTGGTGAGAGTGGTCCTTGTTCTCCTCCATAGATGTGCTGTGAACAGCTGGGGCACACAAACCAGAACCAGGTCTCCAGCTCACAGAGGCTCCAGAGCAGAGCAAGACTACTGTTGCATACTGCAGTTTAATAAGGAATTCGAGTCATACACATGATGAGAAAGTACCCAGAAATGGGTTCCGTGTACAACCGTGTTAAAACCCTCAAGAGAAAAGACCTTAGGATGAAAACAATAATGTCCAGAGCCAAAGACATGTATGTTAGGTGAACTAACTTGGCTCTAGGTGTGAATCCAAGTATAAATGGTGACTGTCTTTGTGGTAGCCTTGCCACCCTACAGGAACCCTAGACTGGATAAGTGGTTTAAAAAAAATACTGTAATTGTAATTAAAATAAAAAAGGAAGATGGCTGGATGAGCCAAACTCATAGTTTTGCTAGTTTTGCTTTTCCTGTATCTATGAGAACTGTAACATCACGACAGTAGGCAAACAGCAATGAATCAAAGCTAAAGCTGAATTTTGCATCTTAGATCATTAGTGACAACCTTAAATAGACATTACTCTGCTCCAGCTCTAACTGGGATCCATCTGACACACAGCACTGGTTATTTGCTCCAATACCTCCACATGTTGACAGTCATAATAAAAATTCTCAGTTTGTTCGGTTATAAAAAAAAAAAAGGCTGCAGGGAGCAGAGTTATTCAGCTCTGAAATAGAGCAGTCTCATAAAGACTTTTCTTTGACTAGGTGCTGTTGTGTGAATACATCAATGCGGTGTCTCTTTCTGTAACAACAAATGTATAAGAAAGCTTGTGGCTCGAGCTTCACTGTTTGGATGTGCTCGTTTTTGTGTAAAATACAGAGTTATTTGATGGAGTTAGCCACTGAGGTCTATATTCTCCTGACATCTGACATCAGAGTCCCAGCTTTTGACATCCCAATTATCTTTTCACACACATTTAGACCGCTACTCACAACTGTGTGCAGGCTGGCAATGCCTACCCATCACAAAGACACAGGCTTTTAATACCTTATGGGCCTAATAGGACAATCAATCTTAAATTGTGTCATATTCTTGGCAAGGTATGACGAGATGCTTACATGAGCTACAGTGCAAGCTGCTGAAAGTAGATTTCCAAAGCAGTCAGGGATGCACAGGTGACTGCAGACCAAGCAAGTCTATAGCGAGAATCAAACACATTATGTACATGTACACGTGCTGAGACGATCGCTTAGACTTTTTTTAAATAAAAAAAAAAATACTGGATGAAAAAGTGTGGGCAAACTTATGATGAAATCAAATGTGGGTCTCGTGGTTACTGGTCAAATAAAGCCTTAATTGATTTAAAAAAATAAATAAATAATGATGTCTAGAGCAAACAAACCGGTTAAGAGGTTTTTAATAAGAATCAACCAAACTATTCAAATGAAAACTTGCTGAAAGCAAATATCATCCTCTAATGTGCCAGATTATTAAAACTAAAAACGATTTTATGAAGAAAAAAAAAATGGCTCCGCATGCATTTCAAATTTATGTATATTCTGTATGATAATTTCATCAATATAATTAATATTACATTACAATTACGGTTTATTCAGTAGATAATTTAATAACCAGGATGTCAATGACGTAGTCGCTCATCCTGCTCATCATAATTAACAGCTCACAGTAAAGCGTGGAGTCGGAAAAGAATGTTTTAAACTTGCTGGCTACATCGCACACTTATAGTAATTAACCAACTAATTAACCAAGAAGTCAACAAGTCTTGCACACATTTATATCTGGGACAAATTCATCTTGTTTCACTGATATGATTCTTGTGAAAACAGAAAAGTGCCTGCAAAATAAGGTCTTGGCCATGATTTTAGTGAAGACCTATTATACTCCCATTACACAGGCCTATCGGCCACTAATGACTGCCTGGCAAACGCCCATCGCTAGGGGAAAATGAGTATTCCTCAACTGGTTGCTGGC
Organism: Hemichromis elongatus; assembly: GCA_015108515.1. Taxonomy (NCBI): domain Eukaryota; kingdom Metazoa; phylum Chordata; class Actinopteri; order Cichliformes; family Cichlidae; genus Hemichromis; species Hemichromis elongatus. The sequence goes on along the minus strand of VUQR01007419.1, from coordinate 990 downwards.
AGTTCCTGTGAAATCAATTGTTAGTTCCCACTTATGACAGACTAGAGACTAGTCAGTGAAATCATGGAAAACCGTGTCTTGCTGACTGGTGGTCAAATGAACGGTTTCTGCCAGCACACAGAAAATCTTGTGATTGCTCTGCTATCAGATGAAGACTCCAACTTGTCTGCAAAGACTCAAACTAATTGCTAAATAACAGTTAAAGTAGGACTGGGCGATATGGCCTAAAAGTTAGACGTTAGCAGGAAGTTAGCTCATTAGTTCCCACCTGAACATGATATACCATGTTCTGACTGAGGTTTATGAAAAAATTAAAATTTACAGCTCTGCTGTCACTTCCAACATAAAGGAAGACAGAAAACTAAACAGCAGTGAAGTTTGTAGGGTTACTGAAGCTGGACTAGCTGGTATATAATGATGTGATCGCTAGCGACACAGCTATGTTAGCATAACATAAACGTATGTTATGGTTCAGTGCTGTGGATAATTTTTGTACAGTGTTTTTTTTTGTTGTCTGCCACACCAGAGGGTGGCATAGTGTCCTCTGTGAGTTCCAGGTGGAGGCTGACCATTGGTGGAGGACTGGGAGAGGCCGGCTATAAATGAGGACCCTTCTCAACCAGCACGCCCCCTCTTCCGCCTACTTCCTGTTCCCAACGACCGGTGCATGTGGCTGCGTGTGGATGTATATTCTGGAGTTTTCTGCCGTGTTGTACATAGGTTGTTGTAAATAGTTGTCTTTTTCCTTTCACTTGGTAGCTGTAGGGGTGGGAAGCCATTTTCTTTTGGATCCTTTTTCTCCTGTTTTTTGGGTAGGGAGGCAGGAAAGACACCTGTAATTTTCTTTTGGGGTTCTGGGTAGGTAAGCCAGCTGCTTTTCATTTCTAGAGGTTTTGTTTGTTGTGTTGGCCATGCTCACCCCGATGCCCGCTACCTGTTGGGACTTAATAAACTGTTTAGCTGTCTTGAAATCTGTGGCGGTTGTCTTTT
>VUQR01007418.1:73364-84876 GCA_015108515.1 Hemichromis elongatus | reverse complement strand
ACAATCTCAATCTGTCATGTCCACTCTATTCTCCTAGTGTGGTTATTTAAAGGGATATTGGCTGTGCTGCCAGATCCTGAAATATTATACCACTCTGTGCCACAGAGCTCACTAGTCACAAAAGCCTGCTACTCCCAAACTTCGTTGCTTGTTGTTGAACAGTTAATTGGCTAAAAAAAAAAAATGAGAGGAGACCTACGACTTACTGGGAGCTTTTATTTTGAAAAGCAGCGACCAATCACAAAAACTATGGACATTTATTTTGAAAATATTACAGTATCGAAGCATCTTGATAACACCTTAAAAGTAATTGGATTTTTTTTATGGTTAAAAGAAAAGTAAGACTTTAAAGCCCCCTATTAGATTTTTCTAACTATATGTGGATTTTATTTTTTAAAGTCAGAGTTCACCCTAACACAGGTGCTTTCTTTGGCTCCCCTTTTATTTCAAGGGGTTGCCACACTGGATGGATTTGCATTTTAATTTGGCACAGACTTTACCAAATGCATGTAGGGGTGCATTAGCTTGTGACCCCAGTCTCGATCTTTGCATGTGATTATGAACACATTTGTACGGTGGCCCCGAGAAGTCAAAAACACTACAACACAACACAAGCTAACAGCACATATCTACAGTATGATATGAATCACATGATCTAAAAACACATTACCTGCATCTTTTTCTGCCTCACACACCTCCATTTAAACATGTCTCGGTGCAGTCCTTCACATGGTTTGGTTTCTGTCATTTCCACAATTGGTCCATCATGTTATCGTCTCCCCAAAATTTCACAAATACAGTTTGTGAGATTTTGCTTTTTTTTTCCTATTTCTCTTGTGTTTTTATCTTCCATTGTCTGAGTGTGTGTTTTTGAGTAATGCAGTATTTTTGTATTTACTGGTGTTTAAGTTGCAGGTACGTTTGTAATCTCAGGCCCACCGTACATTTGCCTCACCATCAGTTTAGGCAATATGTTATAACCGTAAATCAAGTTATATGTGGCTAATACTTGAGTACTCTGCATGTGTGTCGTATCCAGGGCCGGGATTACTGCTCAGAGGAGGAGGACATGACATAACCCCGTGGTCACAAATCCATGCGTCCCAGTATGAGGAATCGTCCAGCGTTTTGGATGGACTGTGTCCCAGATGACTCTGTGATGTATGTGCACGCCTGAGAAGGAAGGATTATTGAAACTAGCACTTTTTTCTTTTTGCCCTCCTGCTCACTACCCGCTCGTCTGACCAACTCCCGGAAAGATCATGACTGAAATCAGCGCTGAGGTTCTCCCAAGAGTGACACGAAATTTGAAGCCATTACAGGGTAAAGGAGGATCTAACACTTTTCTTTCCTTGCTGGAATTTCTCAGTATAAATAGCTGTCACCGAGACTTACTGTATACATGTGAAACGCGCAGGCTGCTGTCAGTGTGAATTTCCGGCAGCAGGAACGACCAGTGCTCTCGTGGACACTGACTCAGATAGAAAATAATGCCCTCGCATCGTTTCATCCTTGAAAGCCTCTCCGACAAGTCAACGGGTTGGAAACTTCCTGCATTCCAAGACGCAGCACGAACCACTTTTCTACAGTATGTTGGCCACTCCAGTGTTTGTCTGCGCATATTTGTTTCTGTTCTGATGTAGAGTATTTATGTTGAATAAGGCTCAGGGTTGAAGTGTTGTAATCGTTGTCTCATGTAGTTAAGTTTTTCCCCTCATTAAAACACTGTTACACCATTAAAAGATGCACACGCCTACACGCTGTCACACGTGGGTTACAGATGTAGCCCCCTCTAGTGTCTGATTCATATAACCCTAAGAGGTGAACACCGCAGCTTCACACAAGTCTCGTTATGTATCCGATTCACCGGTGTTACGTTGTTGTGTTCGGTTTCTTTGTTTCGGGGTTTGTTTGTTTTTTTTGTTGGTTTTCTAGGAAAAATAAAAAGTGATTTAAGTAATTTATTCCCATTGTTGTGTTGTTTTTAAAACAACCTGATGATGACCGTGATGAATGATTTTATGCAATGTGCTCATTACCGTGTAAATGACTTGTAGTACATAAACGGGCACTGTAACTACTGAAAACAATGGAATTGAGATACGATCATTTGTAGACAGCTGTTAGAGATGGGCTCAGTGTTGAGAGATTTATTGCAGTATATAGGAGCATCAGTACTTCTTTTTAAACCATTTTCATCCACTCTTGTTTACAACATTGCTCGAGTTCATCAGGGTTTAATCAGGTGTAGGTCTGGACTTTGACTTGGTCATTGTAACACCTTGACTGTTTTCCTTTTGAACCATTCTGTTGTGAGTCTGCTGCTGTGTACTGCTGCATGACACGGTTTTTGCTGTCGGATAGATGGCCGCATATTTTTCTACGGTATACAGAGGAGTTCATGGTCGACTCAGTGGCTCCAAGGTGCTTAGCTCCTGTAGCTACAAAACAAGCCCAAATCCTCACCCCTCCACCGCCGTGCTTGACACTTGGTAGGTGGCGTCTGTGCTGGTATGCTGTTTGGTTTTCATCAATGCTGCCCATTGTGGAAAGTGGAAAACTATCTTGAGTGTGGCCTCAAACAAGCTGTGCTCACATATTCTTTCAAAGTGAGCAGGTCTTCTCCTTTCCAAACAAGCCATACTTGCCCAGTCTGTTTCTCAGCCTGTAGAGCACAGGTGTTGACCTCCAGGCCTCGAAGGCCGGTGTCCTGCAGGTTTTAGATGTGTCCTTGATCCAACACAGCTGACTTAAATGGCTAATTTGTTGAAAAACACCTTTAACATGCATAACACTTCAGCGTTGTTACAAAGTTGTTTTTTTTTAATAAAACAGACTGTTTATGTTGCACCTTAGGTCTTTAAAAAACAAATTAACAAAGAATACATTTTGAACTGTTAGTCTGTCTCACACCTGAGGGTTATTTCAAAATAAGGAACATTTGTTCTTTAAAATAAATAAATCACTGGCAATTATAGCAGGTCTAATTTTTTTTTTTTTTTACATAGAAGAGTTAGAAAAGCTACAACTTTGTCTCTACTGTTTGTGTTCTTCTTTACACAGACAGAGACAGAAAAGGTACAAAATGAACCAGAAAATAATGAAAAGAAGTGTCTGATCCGACCCACCGCACAGCTTTGGAAAATGCCAAGGAGTGCATAGATTTTGAACTCGTAACTGTGTTTTCATAATTTTTACAGCTTTGCTATTCACACCAAACCAAACTTTCAGAAAAACAATTAAATGATAGATACATTCCTGTTTGTCTACCATCTACTACAGAAATGCCTGTTTTTGTTTTACAACAAACAATTAAGGGTCATTTTCTGTGAATTAACAAAAACTTTATATTTTATAATTACAGGATAGTCTGGGTAATAAGCCACCTTTTCAAGAACTACTTTTCCTGTCATTTTACACATTTATCTGGCTTCCTAGCTGTAAGCTTTGTGGATGCTGGCTCATGCTGCCCCATTGAAAGGTTTCTATGGAGGCATGGAAACGAGATATGGCATCCCTGATTTCTTTGTGAGAGCTCCTAGTCAACTCTGTAGTGTGCATATACTGCAGCAAACAAACCACACAACCTTTGTAACAGGAGCTCAACTGTCATTAAAAAAGGAAGGTTACTTCAAATCTCTGCACCCTCTTCCCAAGGTTCATTTTAGCTCTTCGCTTTAACCTTTCAACATGCATCTGAGGTGAACTTCATGATGCCAGAAGTCCCCACAAGGTCGTCCTAACAATCACATACTCCCTCTGAAGGGGCCCTGTGGGGCTCCTTTCTATCTCTGAACGATTCATCATGTTCTCCATCGGCTGCTCAGCGCTGCTGCCGTCTCTTCCGGTGCTGCCGGCGTCCCACATCCTGAAAAGGTCCTACAGGTGGGTCCGGCGTCACCAGGCCGTCAGTCATCTTCTGGTAGACCAGCGTGGAGTCAGCTGCTACTGCACACAGCAGCATAGGAAAGCCTCTGTCCAGGACGTGTCGTATGCTGAACAGCAGAGAAGGACAAGCTGTAAGAGTCAGAGGTTTGGGAGGGTAACCTGTGAGGGTAACAGTGTAGAAGTTTGACCAGTGTCTTAACACCTTTTGTGAGTCACAGACTGGTGAGCAGGCAGGGGAAGGATCGTCTGAGTGGGTGCTCCTTCCTTCTCCTTCGCTTCCAGTAAAACCACCTGCAGCTCAGGACTCTTCACGCAGGACACCTCCTTCCAGCGCCGCACTGCAGAGAGCAAGAAGCTCAGTGTGAGTGTGAGCCTAAATTATGACATCAAACTTTTCTTCCTGTAAGAAAGAGATTCCAGGATACACCACACAGGGAATCTCAAACTCACCTTCAGTAAGATCCATGTACACAAGAAAGGCTGCATGCACCTGAGCGCTGTCCTCAACCTGCAGGTCCTTCATCTGCTGGTACTAACACACACACAGAGATTATTCACAGTACATTCCTGGCAGACTCACTGCCTGCACACACAGAGCTGCTCTAACACTCACCACGGGATGCTGCAGGATCCAGTTCGGAGCAGGACGTTTCTCTGACGCTCCCGACATGTTTGTTACTAAACGAAGCTGCAAGCCAAACACCGGCTCAATAACCACTACGTGACGCCATGCTGTTGCAGCGGCACGCTGTCATCCAGTGCTACTGTAAATCTCGTCCGTGTGGAAACATTTTTTTTTGTCCGTGCAAAACACGTAGAGAGACAGGAGGAGACCACTCTTCTGTCGGGGTCTTGTAGTCAGTCATTTCTATTCATCATGCTAGTCCTAAAATAACTTATAGGTAAATACTGGGCAAAGGTTTTGAGGCACACATCATTTCTTTTTATTTTACTTCCAAGGAGACTGACTCTGTTATTGTTAATGTGGTCCTAAACAATATTCTTTAAAAAATTAGCAGTTTTTATTTTATTTTATTTTATCCACGTATGTTTGTAAAAAGTAAAGAGATCAGTGGTAACTCGGGACTTCTGCTCAGTACTCTTTGCACTAAATTAGTTATTGAATCAATATAATTACCTTAAGTATTACTGACATCTAATAAACTGACTTCTACCAACTGATCTTATAAAACAGAAATAAATAATAAAAGCTGTACTTACAGCTATCTGGTGTTTTTATTCAGACTACATTTTAGCGAGACATTGTCTCATCAAAAAAAAAAAAACAACAAAAAAACAAACAGTAACATTAATGGTGATATAAAATTTGCAGACTCACTGCAAGTGTTTTTGCAGTGAGTCATTTGCAAAGCCTGGTGATCTTTAGATGTATGTTTGCCACAAACACTATTAGGGACATTATCGTTCAGTGAAATGACCTGGAGCCTCCTATCCACACACTGACAGAGACATTACTCTAATTCCACATAATGCGGTTGACTCCATAACCAGAGTCTATAATAAGTCTTTGATCACTTTTTCATTGAATCATATTTTGTCATTTTTGATTTCGCAGTCAGAGCTCAAGCATTGCTCCTGTGTTGCTTGCTCTCTCTTAACCCTTTCCTCTTATACCCCATACATTCTCCTGAAACAAAGGACCTGTGTTTAAGAAATAGATTTACTGTTTTCCAGTGTTTACTGCCAAGCAGTGTTTTGTGTTTAATGCTACACTGACAGCTGCAAATGGCTCTGAGTTCAACAGTGGCAGAAGTGATCACGAGGTTAAGGCAAAAGGAGCATAATTACATTATGAAGATTGTTAATGAGTAATTATTGTAATTATGAGAAGTTAGATTGAATTATTATGTGATTTTATTATTATTGATGCATGAAGTGCTAATCAGATGTAAATGGTAATCTGCAGAGTACCCAGTGAGAAGCACATCTTAATTAATGTTAGGTTTGGCCATACTTTTGCACAGCTGTGTAAAATGTAAAAACTGAATGCAACGGTTTGTAAATCTCATAAACACATATTTTATCCATAATAGTAATATTTCTGGACTGATGAAACTGGTATTAAATAGAAGCAGTTTTATTGACTGTTTAAAAATGGGCGATGAGACGTGCACAGCTGACAGACTTTGCTAAAAGAGCTCAATCACCGGCTCGAAGGTGAAGTTTGAGAAGTTCTGGGGAAGGTTGGTATACTGGAAAGTTAGGCACAACATCTGGTAGGTAATGAAGAGCCAAGGGGTCCACAGACGGGTATATGAGGTGTTCAGACCCAGTAGGCTCAGTTTTCCAATCAGATGCTGAGGAATAAATATAATGAACTGAAGTCTATAAACAGCATTCGTACATATGTGTCCTTATCATCCAGGTGTGTGAGGGCGAGATGTAGGGTGGTGGCAATGGTGTCATCTGTTGACCATTTGGGGCGATAGGCGAACTGCAGTGGGTGCAGTGTGGGTGGCAGCCGGGTCTTAATGTGCCTCATGAGCCTCTTGAAGCACTTCATCATGATTGGTGTGAGTGCAACAGGACCGTGGTCATTGAGGCAGGACACTGGACTTCTTTGGCACGGGAACAATGGTGATGGGCTTGAGGCACATTGGGAAACAGCAGTGCTCAGTAAGAGGTTGACGATGGAGTACAAGGGGAACAAAATGATGTTCAGATTGTTATTGTCTTAATAAGACACATTGGAAAAGACTGGTGTTAAAAAATACAAATTTTAACATTATTATGTCATCACAATGTCATGAAAAACTTGCCCATGGTAATCATGTAAATCCAATATTGTGATAGACGTAAGTTCAAAGCTGAGAAATGCAGATTCACAGTATGAGGCTCTTTTAGGATAATTCTGTTATAGTTATTTGTATGCTGGAAAAGCCATTAAAATATGTTTTGAAAAATGTATTTGCTTGCTTGCATTTTTCACAGTCCTCCTCTCAGCTGCAGACATTCAGACTGTGACTGTAACTAGAGAGGAGTCCGTCTGCTTCCTCTGACACTCCAACATCTGGAAGCAGGTGCAGACTTGGACTGTGCACTGAGGACTGTCATTGTTAAAAACGGATCACAGTGAACACGGAGGGGCTTAAAATGATTATGGCTGTTGTCGCCCTCTAGGTGGTGTAGCAAGAACTACAACAGGTGCGTCTGCAGTGTAGTGCTGAGTTTTATCCCTTCTACTAGGGGATTCGCCCCCACCACTAAATCATGGCTGTTTACAAAGGCAAGGAAATGTTTTGTTACTGTTTAAAGTAAAATAGACTTGTGCTTTTGATGTTTGATGTTAATATCAAATCATACAGCTTTAGCCATGTGGAAGCCCCACTCCCTTGCTGGTGGCAGCAGGTTGTCTACTGTTCAAACGTTTAGTGGTTTGATGCCCAGCTCCTGCATCTGTATGAGGAAAGCTGAATGTTGTATTTACTCCGGTTGCCTTGGACTACTAATAACATTTGTTTGATAATCTGAAACATGCAGGTGTGACAAATATGCAAAACACCTAGAAATCAGGAAACGGGCAAATACATTTTTACAGCTGTGTACATTGTTTCTCCTCCATCGCTCTTCCCCACATACTTACATGGGTGAGCCCAGCTGCTGCAGAGATATAGAGACGCTAACTATAGGTCATGATGAAGCCACAGAAACAGACTACAACAAAGACAAGGACAAAACACTTCTGTAAGCATGAATCTGAGGAAGTAGGATTTCGACACTCATGAGGCACCCCTCTCTGTCTGTGGGGGGGGGGCACAGATATGAACTCTGAGAATGTTTACATGTGTCGTGTTGAGCTAACTGCCTGGGCTGAGGCCCCATTAGACTCTACTCCTTTCCTTTTCTGTGTGGTGTGTGCTCTTTCTTTCTTAGATGGAACGCAGTCTAGTCCCAGCTTTAGATATCGATAAAAATAATATAAAATAATATTTGTGTAGAAAACTTGTCGGTGTCGGTGACGAGAAAAGAAAGCAGAAAACCTTTAAGACCCATAATTATATAAACAGACCAGCTGATCCAGAGTCAAGTCAGAAGTTGTTTGAGGACTCGCTACGAATCCTAGCTTCCACGCCTCAAGACTGGGAAATCACAGTGTACGAGTTTTTCCAAAATAAAGTTTGTTTAGGAATAATATATTATGTGTAGCCATGATTAAATATCCAGCCAAGTTTAAGTGATAAATGCCTGGAAGTGCTCCTCAGAGAAGGGTGGCTGTCAAGAAGCCACTCTTAAGGAAGGAAAAAAGGGGAAAAGGCAGAGGAATGACAGATTACACAATAACTGGACTGTAGAGCAGTGGGAAGAAATGTGATGGAGAGATTACTCTAAATTTATAGGTTTATGGTTCAAATCATTGTGAATATGTGTGGAGGAGGCCAGGAGAGAGCTGCAGCAGTGTCTGCAGCCATCTGTAAACACGGTGGAGGCTCTGTCATGGTTTAGAGCTGCTTTATTGGTGGAATTATAAATGCAGAAATTTTTTTAAGGTTTACGGTGACAGAAACTGAAAGACTATATATAACCTACATTCAACATTTGTTAGACTTATAATAAATAAAGAAACAATGGGACCCTTTTTTTTACTACCTTTACAAATATGTATTTCACAAACTGCTTTGAAACTTGCTGTGAACGCACCAAACTCTGTGGGTTCAGGTGTGATGTGTACTCTGCTGCAAAAGTGCTGAGAGCATTGTACATAATGGAGTCAGTAACACGGCCCAACCTATATTTTTGTGGCACTCTAATTATGGGATACTGATAATATATAGTATCATAGTTTCATTTTGTGTTATGTAAATATCCACTTATAGGGACAGAAGTATCTTTATTAAAACATGAATTCCAAGTCTATTATTTTCTGCTTTATTTATTCTGGTGTAAAAGCTGTACTAATAACAGTCAGTTTGTTTTATTTGGTAACGGCAAGAAACGGTTATAGATGTTGTGTTATAGAAGTCTGTTATAAGGACCTTACATATAAAACCAGCAGTTAAAGGAAGCTGATTTTTTTTCGTGGTGGCAACGCTATGAAAATGCATTATATCGAAGTAAACTTTGCCATTTGAAGAGTTCAAGTTCTCTCACAGACAAGACGGAGTCCTTGATCATACAATAACACCACATTTAATACCACGTTCAATCCCGTGAAGCGCTGAAGCACTGAGTCCCGGGAAGCAACAAAGCCCCCTGACCTATGACCTTTAATTGAGGTTTTTGCTCATTCCACTTATAGTGGTTGACATTTCATAAAATATGACAGGCTTTTAACCTTCATGGAAATATATTCAACTACTCTATAGTCATATACTTCAGCTATTAACTCTTTTATTAGCATGCTTATTAGCAAATTAAGCTATTTTGTAAGGATAGTGGAAAGCAGTTTTAGCATCATAGTTTTTGAGAAGTTATTGCTACATTTGCACTTGAGTTGTAGTTTATTTATATCATAAAAATAAATGTTCAACAAATCTGCTGAATTCCCTGAAAAAAAACATACTGTGAAATTTCAAATGTACATGAGTTTGTATAAAATACATGGACGGTATGAAGGTATGTGTATGTAGATGGAGTTGTGACATATTCAAACTGAGCATGAGAATGGGGAGGGAAGGTGACTTAGATGAATTTGAACGTGGTTGCTGATGCCGGATGGCCTGTCTGAGTATTTCAGAAACTGCTAATCTACTGGGATTTTCCCCACACAACCGTCTCTAGGGTTTACAGAGAACGATCTCCAGTGAGCTGCAGTTTTCCGGGCAAAAATGCCTCGATGATGCTAGAGGTCAGAAAAGAATGACTTTGAGCTGATAAGACAACAGTAGCTCAAATTAGCACCTATTAAAGTCTGTGAGAGAGCACCTCTGAAAGCACAGCACGTTGAACCTTTAGCAGATGGGCCACAGCAGCAGAAGACCACAGCAGGTCTCACTCCTGTCAGCCAAGAACAGGAAAATGAGGCCACAATTTACACAGACTCACCAAAATTGGATAAAACATTTTAAAAAACACAAAAAACATTGTGTTGTGTGTTGAGTGCCAATTTGTTTGGCTTAAGCAACACAAAAGCATGGCTGCATCATCATGTCTTGCAACAACAATTCAGGCTGGTGATGGTGTAATGATGTGGGGGATATCTTCTTGGCATACTTTGGGGTACACACTGAGCCTTGTGTGAACGCCACAGCCATCCCTTTATGGCCGCAGTGTTTCCATCTTCTGCTGGAACAGGATGTCATAAATACTCCCAAACTTGTTTCTTGAAGTTTGACTTGAATTCACTGCGCCCAAACATCCTACATGGTCTACAGATCTTAATCCATTAGAGCACCTTTGGGATGTGTTGAACCAGGACATTTTCATGGATATGCAGCCAACAAATCTGCAGCACAATTCAATCAATTCAATTCAAACCACAACAGAGGTCATTTCAAGGTGCTTTATATCGTAAGGTAGAGATCCTACAATAATACAGAGAAAAGCCCAACAATCAAACAACCATCTCTGGACAAGCACTTAGCAACAGTGGGAAGGAAAAACACCCTTTAACAGGAAGAAACCGCCAGCAGACCCAGGCTCAGGGAGGGGCAAGCATCTGTCCCAACCAGTTTGGGATCAGTGGAGGAAGCAATATGGATCAAAATCTCTGGGGAATTTTTCCAGCACCTTGTTGAATCTATACTACAAATAATTAAGGGAGAATGAATGAAATAAGAGAGTTTAACCCACAGTGGGTAGTGAGCCTGTTTATGAGCAACCCTGACTTTAGGGATAATATCATCTTAGCGTGAAAGGTATAACTTAAGAGTTAGTTGCATACTAGTCACAGTTGTATTTTTTTTTTAAATATAACATTTGTAAAGCTTTTTAGGTGAGTTAATACCACCTTAAAAGGTCCACAGAACAAAGCATATTACGACTATAATTAATGTAATCGCATTTACCTTCATCAAGGAGCAGGTAGGAAGCTGATTTAGCTCTCCAATAACAGCATAGTAGTTGTCATACACAATAAGCAATTAGTAAAACTTTACAATAAATAATAGAGCCAACAGGCTACTAATATGAAATAGCTAACGATTATCATACGTAGCCTAGGATATGGTATTACAGAGTTAATTTGTACAATTCACACTGTCTTCATTAAATAGATTCAAAAAGAAAGCAACAAATAAACGATGAGTACTGAACTTAAGAATTTTTATTTCTTAAAAATAGCACAGGTCAAGCAAACATTGGAAACATTTAATATTAGTACTGTTCCATATCACAAAATGAGTTATGAAAAGAATAATTAAACCACACAAACCATATAAGTTTTTCGATATGTAATAAATTAATCAGCATAACATAAGAAACAAAACCATGCTTTGTACTTCTGTGTCGCACAGGAAATATTGAAACTCCAATGCCGAAAATTTAAGACACCTGAGAATATAAATATCAAAAACAGCTTGCTGCAGCAATTATTTCGCTCCACGGTTCCTCCTGTTTACCTTAACTAAAGCTTTGATAAGAGGCCTTTCTTAAAAATTACATTAATGTAAAAATTAGCATCAATTTAAAAAAAAAAAAAAAAAAAAAAAAATCAATTTTTAATTAA
>VUQR01007418.1:19032-67601 GCA_015108515.1 Hemichromis elongatus | reverse complement strand
TAAAGAAGCAGCCAGCAAGCACGCTTACAGTAGTTAGTGAAAGGCGCAGCAATCCCACCCCCATACAGGCCTGATTAAACGATAAAACCGTATGCTTGCATGGCATCGAGGAAAGCAGAAGTTGGGGGGTACAAAGTTGAGCTATGCTGAGGGTCTAGCTAAGGCTGTGTAAATACACGACATGTAAACTGTTGATATGACCAATGTGTTGTGGTCGTCCCCCTACATACCTGTGTGTGTCCGGATGTGTGCCTTCAGGTGGGAAGATTTCCCATAAACTCTGTCGCATCCGCTAAAAGTGCACCGATGTCGCTTCAGCCCTCCTCCTGCTCCCCCGGCCCGCTGCTGGTGCTGCTGTCCGGGGACCGGGGTGGCGGTGGGGGTCATGGTAGGGGTGGTAGGGTCGGACAACGTGGTGTAACCGCTCTCCCCACCACACGAGGAGTTGCTGTTCTCCGAATAGGCCGACATGGGGCGGAACTTGCCGTGTAGGTCGGTGAGGATACCGGCCACCGCCACCACGTTAGCTCCCTCCAACCTGAGCGTGTCCCGCACTTCCCTGTCCTCACTCGACCCTTCGGGCTCCCCAGGGAGCAGGCCCACCGAGGTAGGCTGGTTGGCGGGGGCGACCGGGGTGGGTCTGTGTAGAACAGGACCGCTAGATATCGATACCAGACACTCGGCAGCGAAATAATCAGACGACGCAATCAGCGACATCGCTGTCTACTTTTCTCTGCTGTCTTTAGCTTAAAAAAAACAGAAAAACTAAAAAAAAATCGACCAGGAGGGGCTAACGGTAACGTTCGTCTGATCTCGACCTCGTTTTCATCAAACTGGACGAACAAACCGCTTCCAACAGAGTCTTGTTACCGCCATACAGCGTCTCAGAAGCTTAAGAATCACTGAATAAAACAAAGAAACGGCACGTTTACTAGCAATAACACGCTAAGATCGTGCTAATTCTCCGGGTCCAACATGCGTACCCCTCACCGTATGACGGTTCATTGTGTCTGAGCCTCTCTGAAGCCGGTCAAACCTACGCCCACTGGTCCCGGACTGACGATGCGTTCAGGCTCATCGGTAAACGCTTTTTGATGGCGTACACTGGTTCAAATTTCCACAAAGCTCTGTATAATTATCTAATTTTGTTGTTACAGATACTCACGTGTGTTTTATTTAACAGATACGACAAACTCATATATCTACTGTAAATTAAAACTGACATAATTCGAAGATATCATCGTTTAAGTACACCCGTGAATGTGTCGTTTTTTGACCGCTAAATCATACATATGGCTATAAAGGTACCAAGCCAAATAGTGGTGAAAATTCATGCTTAAACGTTATGGCAAAAGGCGATTGATGTCTATTTTTACAGGATGCTGTAAAATACGATTTTTCAGAGTTCTGAACGCCGCACGGACCAGAATCACGCAGAGACTGACGTCGCAGCACGGGCGTGGACCGCGGCTTTGGGTGCATCGTGGAAAGTAGGTGGCACTGGAAGCCTGCCTGTTTAACGATGGGGGAAGGAGATGGGGATGAAAGGCGTGTTGTGTAATTTAGTTTGAGCTCAGTCGCAGAATAAGGAACGTGGCCGAGTGGTGGGGGTGAAAATGATTCTGTAAAAACGCCACCAGAGCAGCCAAAGCCTCCACTTCCACCACCTGCTTGTTATCCATATCACACAAACACTAGATGTCCCTATTTTCATGCGTGAACTACCCTCAGCTGTTTCTTTGTCTTCTGAAAAGTTTGTGGATCAGCTTTTCAGCTACTTAAACCCACAGTGGGTTGTGTGGTTTATTACTATACTACTTCATTAACAAGTTTTTAGTGTAGTAGCGTTTAAGTATGAGGAAATTATTCTTCTAAAAGTTCTTGTTCTTGTGTGTCTCAGTCCCTTTGTAATATGCCTAGGTCAGCACTCCTGTCTGATATATGTGTGTCAGAAATGTGTGTGGCTTAAGGGGGGCATGGGATGGTACCACACGCATTTGAAGTTTGATTACTCCACCCACTAGTAGCAACAATACTGTGCAACAGTCTTCAGCCACCCCCCATTTCTTTATATTTTGTTTCCAGGGAACCAGGCTTTCTTGTCATGAGCAGTAGTTCTCCAGGATGTCTGAAGGTCCTTCAGAGATATTCTTTGGACAGTGGCTGCTTTTCACTCCTGTTCAGTCCAGTCCTTGTACCTTTCCATTTTTTTAGCGGAATGTTTTTGTTTGTTTTAAGCTACCTAACACTGACCTATGAATCATCCAAGCATGGAAAAGGCAACTGGCACAAGGGATGAACCTGTGTTTTGTGTACACATAACAGACAACTTAGCAAAGAACCAGTTTTAAATTGTATCTTTTGGAACTTTGTTAGTAGCAGCCTGTCACAAAAAACACAATTTGTTACAATTCCATTATTTGAATCTATGAGAAATGCCAAAGATAACACAGTTTGACATACATAAAATAGCATTTTTGAACCAACAAGGTGATTTCCAAAGATCTTTTAGCTGAAATCTTGCCCTATCTCAGGATGCACGGTGTGTTCAGGCCTAAAATAACAAACACACACACACACTACAGCAGATGAACAATATGTGAAAGTCATGTCCTTCAAAAATAGGAAAGTCAATCAAGGACCTGACACAGGGAATGAGAGATGCAACTAGTCCTTCAGTTGATCCATCTACTGTTCATTGAAGCTTCTTCAGAAATGGTCTCACTGAAAGGGTGGCTGTCAAGAAGCTGTTCTTAAGAACTGGAAAAAAGGAAAAATGGCTGAGGTATGCGAGATCACACAATAACTGGATTGAAAATCTGTGAAAACATGTCTGATTAAGTGTTGAATCCAAATTTGAAAAGTTCAAATTATCATCAATATGAGGTCAGAAGAGGGTTACAACAGTGAGTGGCTACAGCCCCCTGTAAAACATGGTGGAAGCTCTGTCGTGGTTTTGAGCTGCATTTCAGTTAGTGATGCTGAGATGTGGAGATCTTGCTAAACTTGGTGGAATTATAGAATGGAATCAATAAAGGAAAGTTCTATCAGATTTTGATACACCATGTAATACAATCTGGAAAGCGTCTGATTGAGAATGACAGTGATCCCAAACATACTCACGATGCAGTAAAGCACACCTGGATAGAAAAACACACAATGGCACAGTATCAGTCATGGATTGGCCTCCCCAGAGCCCAGACCTGAACATTATTGACGCAATGTGGGATCACATTAACAGAGAACAGAACAAAAGGCAGCCAGCATCCAAAGAAGAATCCCGGAGGACTATTCCTGAAGACTACTTAAAGAAATTAGAGGAAAGCTAAAAAATAAAGATGGTCACACCATGTATTGACTTTCAGGCTTGGTAGAAATTTCAAAAGTTTAGAAAAATGCCAAACAGAGCTTTGGACCACACCCTATCAATTTTAAGTGGTTTGGTATTTATATTTCTTACTTAGTTACCTATGTACAGCCCCATTTTAAAAAATCGTGCAAACACCACAGACTCCAACTGAGTATCCTTGCAGCTTCCAGCTTTGCAAAGATATTTTCTCCTTACATGGTTCATGTCTTATGTCTGTCCAAGTCAACAAGGGTGTAAGAAAACTTGATGTTTTGTGAGGCCCAGTGTTCTGCCAAGTGATTGGCTCAATGAATGTTTGTAGCTCCAGTCTTGGAAGGTATTTCCTGATTGGTTGCTGTGAGCAGTATGGGTCACAGAGGAAGCCCATGTACAAGCCTGGTCATTCAGTGGCTGTGAACAGTGCTTGGTTTTCATCTCACTCATATGTGGAGGATCGGAGGCAGCCAGACCTGTAGTGACGCTGGGTTGCTATGGCAGTATTGTTGTTACTCTTCAATGGTTTACTCATTTTTCTCCTGCTACATGGTAGGTTTTATGGTTTGCTTTGCTATATTAGTTCTTAGAGAGTGATTTCATTTTCTAGAAAATACAGGGTTTGGCTATAGCAGATGTTATGTATAGAAGTTTGACAAGGGCTATAATGTTCTGAGTTGCTTTTTTCCTCCCTCTTTAGTAGGTGATTGCCTACAGGGGAAACCAAATCTCTGTGATTCAAGTTGTTCTGGTGAGATCTTTGTTACTTAGTCTAATAGATCTCAGATTTATGGATGCATGCACACTGAAAAGAAGGGTTTTTTTCCCTTAAAACTTCCTTTCCAAGTTTTTACTTTTTTTTTTTTTAATTTTCTATATCATTTTCACTAGGATTTCCTACCTCTGAATTGCTCTATCAGAAAGGGGTGAGATATACTTACAGGTATAGCACGACAGTTACCAGCACCCTTCACGGCTCCACTGGTGGCAGGAATGGTCTGGCTTTGGACTGTTTGGTTGATATTGATGTGGTCTCCAAGTGTCACCTAATGATGCAGGTCAGCTTTAATAAAATAGTTTCTGCAAAAAACAATAATAATAATAGTAAATGAATTAATTAATACATTAAGAATCTGATATTTAATGTTCATGTTTGATCTCTACAGATAAGGAATCCACAGATAAAACGGCTTTCCCCTCAAAAGGAGCACTCTGTGCAGCATTTAAAAAGTCTGAGGTAAAGCCAATGTATAGGTTCGCATGCAGTCCGGTGTGTTTTCACAGATGATGGAGAGTGAATGAGTGCACGATTCCTTCTCTTCTGTTTCCATTAGCGCGCGTGTGTGTATGTGGTTCTGTCCTCTCATTTTGGAATGCTGCAGATGTTTTTCCTGTGAATCTGATTCTTAGTTCAGATGCTCGACTTGTCTGTGTTCCCTGGTCTTGTGGGGGCCTCATCTGGTGTTTTTGTTTCCTAGGGAGTCACTGGAGAGAACACGCCTCAAGTTCTCCCTCCAGAGGGGGAAGGTCACGGCCCTCTGTTTGCAGGAGGGGGAGCAGGTGTGGGCTCTCAACATTAAAAGGGCTCTACTGAGCATGCTCCAGACCTCCCCCATGGCCTCCAAACTGACATTAGAAAATGAGGTGGGTTAATGGAGACTGAATTTGTTTCGATTCATTTCCTAAATATGCATGTATATGAAGAAATTATTCCCAGGGTGATTTAACTTTCTTTCACTCTTTCTTTTCCTCAGACGGATGTGTACGGCACCTGCGTCAGCAGGTACGAGAGGCGAGGACTCATGCTGCTGAAGACCAGGGATCTAAAACAGTGCCATCAGTCCAGGATGGCAAACTTCTGGCCTCATTCAGTAGCCCTGAGTGAAGACACAGTAAGATAGTGATCTTTCTCAACAGCGTTTGGAAATGTTGACATGTCATTAATTAGTGACTGACAAGTTTTGAATAAAAATACACAAGGCCGTTATGTTGCTGTGTAATTCATATAATGTAGTATGAATACTTTTAGGGAAAAGGGAGAAAAAGGAGTGATGATGCTAGTCCTCTACACAGCTGAATTAGAACATAGATTAAATTGTGCATTTGAGTTATATTCTAATGATAATGAGTTTATCTCTTGTTTGTCTTTTTGTTCTTTTTTGCTAGTCAGTGCATTTGGAGCTACATTGTGCACAGTGCCATGGCTCTGTAATGGAAGAGGTTAACTGTACTGAGGCTGTATCCATGGTGACATGGTCCAGGACTACAGGGCTCGTGAAAACCCAAACAGTGTCTAAGCTACTCTTGCTCAGAGCCCAGCCAGGAACTCCTCTAGGAGCAGGTCAGAGCACTCTAGAGTCACCTGAATTGTATCTACTCCCAGTCACCATCCTAAGGCCCAAACATGTCACATGTGTGGGTTAATGAGGGTTTTATAATGGCATCCATAGGAATGTGTCAGGACTCTGCAGCATATCATGATGTTAACTTAATGTCCCAAAACAAGTTTCAGCATTCACAGACATATGCTGTTTGTGCAATTAATCCCTCTGATTGATGATAGCCTATATCACACATCCCTCTGATTTCATTAAACCTTGAGGTTTGTTGCTTCACCCATGGCTGTTTGTTTACCTTATTCTAATACAATAACCCCATGTTTGCCTCAAAATGATGTGAACTGTGGGTCTTTCCCTCACGTGAAGTCTGCAGAAGCACAGAATGTGTGCTAAACTGGGATCAAAATGTTTGTTAAAGAACTCTATTGCACTTGACAATTTAACAGTGGATGTACATCCACAGTCTTAGCCAGAGCGCACCTCTGTGGGCTCCGTGAGATTGGCTTTCAGCCTTTCAGAGACCTTGATTCGTGTTCTCCTCATTGTTCCTGCAGATTCCTTAGGCACTCGTGTGCCAGCTGACCTTCAGTTTGAGGATGAAGGAGCTGCAAGGCTGGGAAAACCTAGACCAGCAACACCACAGGATGTTGGTCAGACTGTTAGGATGTTATGCAGCCTCACCTCAGCCCCACAACTGGTAGGCCATAAATGCAGCAGGTCACAGTCTTTTAATTTTATCAATTATACTTAACTCTTCTTTTAGCAGTGACTATGAATAACTTACATTGACTGTCAGATCACTGAAGGTGTGTTTGTATATGTAAGCCATGGCTGGACATCTACTGAAGCTTCGCTTTAGAGTGATTGTTATAAAGATCCCTTCCATATGTTAGTCACACTCAGCCTGAAAACTTGTTCACATGGGAGGTTTATAAAGACTTCCCCCAGACTCATTAAAATTAGACACTTTGATAAACTTATGGTGTGAAGATCAAGTGATTAATCAGATGACAAACTGTGTTCAGAATCTTATAAGGGTTAATTTTTTCTATTTAAACACTTTTGAAAAGCTGATCCTTGACATGTTAGCAGCAACATTATTCCATATGTGTTTGAATTTCTCTGCTCCAAGGTATCGCAAGAGTTTGTTCAACTGGTGTTCCAGCTGAGAGATCTGACCATCTCTCAGCTCAAGACACTTTGGCAAGAAGCTTCTTTCAAGTGCCGCAACGACTGGTCAGTATATCCCAGAAGTTTTATAAATGAGTACCTTTTGGTTTCTCTTTGAGTTCCCTGTCAGTGCGTATACAGAACTGTAGTGCAGGAACAACACTACTGACAGTGAAAGCTTTATGGTTTCTGTTTTCTGAGTTCTTTTGTTCCCAGGGACTAGCTTAACAGACTAGCCCATGGGATTCCAGATTGTCTCCATAATGACTACTGCACATGTCAGTTAATTAAACATATTTCCTTTAACTACTAGTTGAGTAAAGCTAAAATAATAGCCAGCTTAATTAGATTATTCTGTGACTGAAATGACCCAGCAGGCCCAAGGACAGGGTCACCTCCTTGTCTACTAAACATATCAAATCTGCCGTTATCACAGTGGATTAATGATTTCTTACTCACAAGTGTAACAGAAAGCCATTAGCAAGGAATTGCTGGTAAGGTGCGGCAAGAACAGATAGTGTACAGCGTGTTTTAGTACATGAATTCGTGGCAATATAATATTATTACAGTACTTCAATCTCAATACGATATAATTCCAGTTTTTATAATTGTGTGATATGCTGAGTATTGCAATAACATATGCTGTGATTTATCATCTTTTTATGCAACTTATGTCCTCAAAGTTCAACTTTGTCAATATCTGTTTTATCTAATGAGATAAAACTCTGTGGTTGTTTTTCTAACTGTAAAATGAGATTGTCACTAAAACCTTTTATAATTGTTGCTAAAGCAGTCTGTACTTTGCAGTTAACAGCCTTCCTGTTCTATAGGAATATAACCAGAGAACAATCAGCTGGCAGCTAGTTGTGCTCACTGACAGTCTCATTTAGGTTGATGGCAACATGTTAACGATCTGTCTGCATTTAGAAATCAGACAACAATTATTTGCAAGCTCAGACAACCTCTCTGAGAGTGATTGCTGTCAGTCGAAGTTATGCTGCAACTATTTGCAGAAAGGTTGCCTCCTATCAGGCGACCTGTGCAATAGCTTTGTAATAAAAAGTGATTTTGAGTGTGCAGCACCATCAAGCTCTGGGCAACCATTTACTCGCCACCTTTTAAATGGAGAACACAGTCAGTAGCCAGACACTTTACGTTACTGCCCTTTATTAATTGGGTCACTCAGACATTAGCTTGCTCTGATTTAGGAGGTAGCGTTGTCAAGCTAACCATGTCCAGTGCTGGATTTTTCTGTTTTGTTTGCCTGAACAGATTTAATGTAAATTTTCTCAGGATGGCATTGCATTAAAAATGAGCCCACTTGTTCATAGTATTCCCAGAGTATTTCAAACTATTTGATTACATATTGATATTTAGTGTCCCTGTACTGATACATTACCACAAAAAATATCACAAAGGGGCAGGGATATCTCAGTAGGTAGAATAGTTGCTCC
The DNA here is from genome assembly GCA_015108515.1 of Hemichromis elongatus. Classification (NCBI taxonomy): domain Eukaryota; kingdom Metazoa; phylum Chordata; class Actinopteri; order Cichliformes; family Cichlidae; genus Hemichromis; species Hemichromis elongatus. The sequence goes on along the minus strand of VUQR01007418.1, from coordinate 59,295 downwards.
ATGATCGGAAGGTCGGGGGTTCGAATCTACTGAACGGCTACCCTGAGGTACCCCTGAGCACGGTACCGTCCCCAGACACTGCTCCCCGATGCGCCTACTTAGAGGCTGCCCACTGCTTCACAGAGTGAATGGGTCAAATGCAGAGAAGTAATTTCCCCACGGGGATCAATAAAGTATACATCATCATCACAATACTATGATGTATTGATTTTTGTCACACTTTTAATTGATGAAATTAAAGAAAAAAACAGAGTTTCACTTTCACATGCTGGCTTTTATGAAGTAATAAAAGTGATAATTAATTAGCTTTAGACTGTTTCGTTGTTACTGCTCAATACATTTTCGTGCCTTTACAGACAACCAGGCAGCCACTTTGTGCTAACGTAAGCTAACCATCTGCTGGCCAGTTCCATATTTCCCCTATTTTCCACCTTTGTCACTACACTGCCTCATTAGTCTGCACCATTTCTTCAAAAAAGCAACAAGTTAAATAGAATGTGAACTTTGCCAGACATGGAAAAAATAAAGTTCGGGCTTAGTCTTATAAAAAAAGAAATCCCGACACTTGTGAACAGAGCCGAAAAGCTGCAGCCGCGTGTGCACGTCGCAATAAGTCGACAGCTGCAACAAAGAAGTATACTGAAAAGTGCGAACACGTGGACGCACACTTCTTAATGGCGGCTGTCGACTTATTGCGACTTGCACACGTGGCTGCAGCTTTTCAGTGCATATTATTAACGTAACTGCCGCGACTTTGTTCCATCGTAAAAGTGATTCTGATGTTAAACATTAGTTCCACATGACTTTTCTGCCAGGTAACTTGTGCCCCACCTGTCAGAACTCTGCACCCCATCAGTGGGTTGCACCCCACAATTTGAGGACCACTGCTCTAAAGTGATGAGAGTGGTATCAACATCCTCCTCTAACTTTGCCCTACGTTATCTTTGTGTTGTGTAACAAAGATCTACAGGAAATGCAATATTTTGTGGAACGCACACAAGAAACAGTTTTACAGCTATCAGTATCATTTCACCATACCGTATTGTATCACACTATGCTGTAAACAAAAAACGATTCAGAAATATAAATAATGATTGTTTATTTTTATCCATTTCTAAAATGCAAAGTGAGTGAACAAAAGAAAAATCTAAAATCAATATTTGGTGTTACTACCTTTTGCCTTCAAACCAGCATCAATTCTTAGAAGTACACTTGGACAAAGTGAGGGATTTGATAGGATTATAGTCAGGAGTATGATCAACCAATTATACGAAATAGGTATAAGCTTCATGTGTAGGAGGCTTAAAACTGGGTTAAAAACAGCCAAACTCTCCTACCAAGGTGAGGTTGTGAAAGACAGTTTCATGGCATGGCATGGTTGAGCACAGCAACAAGACACAAGGTATTTATACTGCATCAGAAAGGTCTCTCCCAGACAAAGATTTCAAAGCAGACTGGGGTTTTAAGATGTGCTGTTCAAGCTCTTTTGAAGAAGCACAAAGAAACGTGCAACATTGAGGATCGTAGACGCAGTGGTCAGCCAAGGAATCTTAGTGCAGCAGATGAAAGAAACATCAAGCTTATTACCCTTTGAAATTGGAAGATGTCCAGCAGTGCCATCAGCTCAGAACTGGCAGAAACCTGTGGGACTGAATGCCAAAGGCCGAATGAAAACAAAGGAACAGAGGTACAGAAAAATGGCAGCAAGTGCTCTGGACTGATAAGTCAAAATTTGAAACATTTGGCTGTAACATAAGGCAGTTTGTTCATATAAGGGCTGGAGAGCAGTACAATAATGAGTGTCTGCAGGAAACAGTGAAGCATGGTGGAGGTTCCTTGAATGTTTGGGGCTGCATTGAGTTGGAGATTTGGTCAGAAGTGTTCTCAATGTTGAGAAATACAGGCAGATACTTAACTTATCCATCATGCAATCCCATCAGAGAGGTGTATGATTTGCCCCACAGTTATTGTGCAGCAGGACGATGACCCCAAACATACAGCCAAAGTCAATAAGAACTATCTTTAGTGTAAAAGAGAACAGGAAGTACTGAACGTGATGGTGTGGCCCATTGGTATGGCCCCCACAGAGCCCTGATCTCAACATCATCGAGTATGCCTGGGATTACATGAAGCGACAGAAAGATGTGAGGAAGCCTACATCACAGAAGATTTGTGATTAGTTCTCCAAGATGTTTGTAACAACCTACCAGCCAAGTTCCTTCAAGAACTGTGTGCAAGTGTTACCGAGAAGAATTGATGCTGTTTTAAAGACAAAGGGTGGTCACACCAAATATTAATTTGATTTAATTTAGACTTCCTTTTGATTTGAAAATAAATCATTACCGCTTCAATTTTTTCCATTCTTTGTTTACAGCATTTTTCCACACCTGCCTAAAACTTTTGCACAGTACTGTATATGAGCAGAGTTTGATACTGATGTTGATTAACTGCTTGGACAGGCAGCCGCTGTTGGATGCATTGCCGGCATGTGGATCTGAAAACTGCATCATATTACTGACTGACCTGATGAGAAACAAAGAGGTGGAGGAAGAGCAGGCTCTCTCTCTCCTTACCACCATAGCCCTCATTCCTCATCCGTCGTCACAGATCATCGGCACCATCAGTGTAGGAACCTTTTGACGACACTCACAACCTAAATCTCTTATCAAAACTCACATGAAATATGTCAGTTACCCAGATGTCTGCTCTTTGTCTTAGGCTTTAACAGAGCTCCCAGAGCTGCGGTCCAAGGCTCTGTTGGCTGGGTCATCTCTAATCTATCAGTTGTGCCGGAGGTCTCAAAATTCCTGCACTGAGCTTTCTCAGGTACAGACCTTCATGCAGATCCTTGAGAAAACCCTGCAGGAGGGCTGTGAAGAGGAAGAACCCGCACAAGTAAAAGAGGTAATGCAGTGGCCTAGAATTTTGTCTCACTCTGGATTTAATGCACAATGAATTGTGAGAGGATTTGCATAAACAATGCCCAATTTGCATTTTTTATGTTGCCCACCAGGTTCTTTATGCTTTAAAATCAGTGGGAAACACTGGTGTGTCTGCTTCTGCCTTCATTCCTCTGCTAAGTCGTTGCGTGCTGATCCCCTCAACGGCCCTGCCGCTTAGACTCGCTGCAATCCATGCCTTCAGACGCTTTCCCTGCTCAGCTGATGTGAGTTAATTCCAAGTTAATATTTAAGCCTGCAGTTGAATAAAAGCGTGCCAAAAGAGTATAAGGAACAACACCTTGGTGTTATTTATGCTCAGCATATTCTTGGGCAAGCCTTCATGAGCTGTATGCTTAAGTGAGGTGATAATTAATTCCCTGTGAGCTGAAGTGGAGATGACAAGGTGAGGAGGTGAATAGTAGCCGAACGTCAGTACTGACAGAGATTTCCTTCCCTCAGAGATCTGTGCTGTTGCAGCTGTACAGATCTTCCCAGGAGGATACTGAGGTCAGAATCGCCGCATACCAGCAGCTTATGCGTTGCCCTAACTGGGATGTGTTTGAAGTGGTGAAGACGACCCTGAGGAGTGAGACCTCCAGTCAAGGTGTGGTTTGTGGAAGAGATGGCCGTAACGGCTTCTGCTATCGAAAATATTTAGTGGTGGAAAATAGTGAAGTTTTGGACAAACAGCAGAATATTTGCTGGTCACTAAATCTCAGAATATTTCTTATATATTCTCTTTATGTAAATATTTGATAATATTTATCAATTTCCATGTATAACATTAATACTGTATTCTTGAAAATAAGCTGAGACATAATTCTGACTGGCGTTCGAGCTAGCATGCACGCTGCTAGTTAAAAGTCTGAGATCACTTACAGATGTGCTTATTTTTATGTTTTTGAAAGGCAAGTATATATTTTTTTTCAATATAGCTGATCAAAAATATAAATGACCTATAATGGCTAATGGGATCATTTTCCCTAAATCACTTATAACATTTAATGAGTCATTCCTGTCGGTGTACAGAGGCAATGAATATTTTATTATATTGCTTTTAAAGGTTAACGCAGATGGAATCTGCCTCTGTGTTTTTGACTGTAAACTCTAAATACCCCCTGTTTTAAGAAATAAAAGATGTTCCATGTGGGAACCAAAGAATGACGTTTTCAACAGTGTGATCTACTCCCATGCCAAAGCAGTAAGGTCTGGGTCTGACCATTATATGAAGATGCAGGTTGAAGCACTGTGAAGCATCTGTTTCTGAAACCAGAGACTCTGATGCACTTATCTTCCTGCTGAGCTGGACAAATGGCGAGGATCACAACTTCTTTTTCTATTGTGCTTAGAGACAGTTTTTAGAGTTCTGTGAAGGAACTGTTCATTATAAAAGGATTTTTTGAATATTCTTTCAAAAACAAAGCCAATAAATATAACCCCAAACTCTGGAGTGGTGGCACAGATTCAATTCCTTACTGTGTATCTTAGATGTGCATGTTTGATTTTTCTTTATTAGCTAAAATTTGTTAAGTAATGAAAGGGAATGAAATATTGTTTCAGGCTTTTCCTATGCTTGTCTGTGACCCGGCATGTCTTGAGCTCTTGTTCTATTTTTCCAGTGGGCTCATTCGTGTGGAGTCACCTGACTAATGTCCTAAGGAGCGAGGACCCAGCAAAGCAAGCCCTCATCCAGTCGCTGCCCGACGACATTATCAGCAGAGATTTTGAAGCAGAGTTTTTAAAATATTCCTCCTATTCAGACTTTACTGTCTCATCAGGTATTTCAATTTTAAAACTAATTTATTTTCATAAACTGCATGATAAACTTTAGATTTGGAAACAAATAAAGTGAGGTCCTGAGCAGTATCACTGTACCAGGAGGGTGATAATGCATTTAAAGGTGCACAACTATATTTCTTCTTATATTACGCTATTTTCTTCTTTTGTATTTGATTTAGGTGTCGGAGTCAAGAATGTAGAAACATCTCTGATTTTCTCCCCAAAATCATTTGTACCGAGATCTGCTTCTCTCAACCTGACCATGTATTTTCATGGCAGAGCCCACAACCTTCTGGAGGTGAGTTTAATACACATCTGATTTTTAAACTTTACCGTTTTTTGGGGTTTTTTTATGTTTCGAATGACTACATTTTGTTCCCCAACTTAGGTGGACCTTCATGTTGAAAATGCTGAACCATTTTTGAGGAACATATTTGGGCAGCAGCAGACAGAGAGAGAAAACACAGCTCAAAGTGGAAAGCACGAGGCGAGGAGGTCAAGGAGAAAGGCGGACGATGGCTATAGAGGAGTAAAAGAGAAGTGTTTATCGAGCACCGACAGCTACCTGAACCAGGCCCGAGCAATGGTGAGGTCAAACTGTTACTTTAGGGGTGTAGGTCATAAGGTATAATCTGAGCTTGCACAGTTAGCCTTTTGTCTAAAGTCCAAAGATACTCAGTTTACAAAAGCAGATCAATCAACTATCAAACTTCTCTAAACTCATCCCCTGACCCTTAATCAAGGGCAGGTCTACAGGACACTGTCCATACTCTCTGTACCTCTGTCCAGCTTTCAGTCCGTGTGTTTGTGGTCGAATCTCAGTTGGTTGATCCAACTACAATGTAAAAACAAGGAAGTTTGTGTTTGGTTGGCACCACATTTGTAGGAAACATTACAGTTGTGTTTTAAGCAGCAGAGTCAAGTACGTAAACAGCGTATTCTGCTACTGGCTCTTGTTTATAGGGTTGGATGATTGAAGTCTAAAGAAACAAGATATACTAGCAATTTAACAATATATCCATTTAACAAACACGGGCCTCAGCAGCATGTGGAAGAACCATAGACTGCCACAACAGCCTGGCACCTCCTCCTCATGCTGGGCACCAGCTTGGTCACACACTATTGTGGTATGGGATCCACCATCATTTGCCACAGGGTAGCCAATGTGTTTGTGTTGGTCACTCTGACACATACAGCACATCCAAGTGCCGTATCCCATAAGTGTTGATGTTGAGGTCCATCCTCTCCACTCCAAAATTCTGCAGGTAGTCTCTGATAAACCTGCTCTGTGATGGGAAGCTTTGTCATGTTGAAGGATAGAGTTTGGTCCCAGACGCTGCAGTTGTTGGATTGAGAGAGCTGTCTGGCTCTCTACCAGGACAGCTTAAAGTTGCCCTATGGCACAGAGCTCTTTGTTCCAAATGTGGCACCAATTAAGGGGAAATAAACAGGCTCCAACAATATGAGATTTAGCATTAGTACAACAAAGAAATAATGTGCCAAACACAGATATCCGTACTTTTTGTGCTAAGTTTAGATATACAGTCCTAGATGGCAGCTATCAATCAATCTGTAGTCTCCAGAAATGGTCATTTCAAATAATGTGGATTCAGTAAATAAAAAACAAACAAACAAGCAAAACACTTTGTAATCCCTTTTAACTGAACACAAGTAGATGGATGGATGGATGGATGGATGGATGGATGGATGGATGGATGGATGGATGGATGGATGGATGGATGGATGGATGGATGGATGGATGGATGGAGTCAGTAGCTAATATCTTTGTTCATTTATGGAGTTTTGGGGGTTTTTTTGCAGTTGTTTGGAAGAAGGAAAATGGATGAGAACATCCCCAACTGCTGGGTGGGTGTGAAGGTGTTTGGAAATGAGCTCAGCATGTTCACATGTGAAGATCTCTACAATCAAATCAACCAGGTGTCACTTAGCATGGCTGGACTGGCTGTCAGACTGCTCAAGGTGTGATCCCTGTTGTCAGGTGTTATTACAGTCTCTTATTGCTGATTCTTTACCTCCCGTTATCACCCTCATTGTCTCTTCCACTCTACCCTTCAGGGTCATGAGGTGCAGCTGAACCACAGATCCACTTTGATGACAGAGGAGCTGGCTTTACCGTCTCTGTCTGGTTTACCAGTCAAACTGGGCATCAACATGACCTCCCTTCTTTCACTGCATCTGAAAGGCAGCGTCAACTACAGGGATTATTCCCATTTCTCCCTGACTGGATACATCAAACCCAAGTACTTCCACGTTACCAAATGTCACATGGGCTCATCATTCTTCACGGTCCTTTTTTTTGTTTGTTTGTTTGGTGTGTCAGGTGAAACTCGTCTCTTTGTTCTCAGCGCCTATGTGAGTCTCTCGGCCAGGATGGGGGTTGACAGTGCTCTGGGTCAGGCTGCGGTGGAGTGGGTGGCTGAGATGAGGAGCGCCACAAATCTGGACGGCAGCATCCAGCTGCAGGAGGGGCAAGATTTCAGGGTCACGCTTAACACACCCGAGGACCTAATGGACATCTTCTCTCTTAGGTACACATTAAAACCATCCTCTAATAAATCCCCTGTTTTAATGAACGTGTGTGTTTTTGTATGTGTTTTTACTTAATCAAAATCCTTTTTTGTATTTACTAGCTTGAGAGTGTTTCAGCTCAGTGGAGACCACAGAGAGGAGATAAAAGGGCCAAAGAGTCGAGTACAGAAGACCACCTGCACACCAAAGACCTGTGAGTTCTACACCAGCGGTGCATCACTTTATTCACATTACACAGAGATTATTGGGTATTTTGTCATAGCTTAAATGTGACAAACATGTGAATTTTTTTCCTTACAATGTAATCACAGACTGTCAACTGTGGTGATCTTTACTGTTGCGTGAAAAGTGGCAACCCTTCTGAAACTAATCTAGCGTTTAGGGCGTGTGTGTGTGCGCACGTGTGTGTGGACTTTAGTAATGTAATTTTATTAGTTTAATTAAGGAAGCACACTTCACCCTGCTTTGTTCACAAAATTGTGATCATGTTATTATGTTCTTAAAAAAATCACCTGAAGTTGTTTTATTTAGTTCAATAACTGCCTTTCTCTGATTATTGTACATTATAATATTTTTTAAGTAATAGTTAAAGTGTTATATGTACGTTTCTGCTTCCCTGCAGGGTCCAAGATGGTGGGTTGGCAGCTGTGCTCCAACACCTCTTACCCATCACTTGCCACAGGTGTTGCGTTCTTGCCCTCTGGACCAGTGCACCTCTCCCTCAGGCTGCTGAAGCTGGACAGAGGCCTCCATTACTATCTGCTTGAATCTGCTTACTCAGTACATCATCAGGTGCCTGACAGTATTAAAATGTGCATGTGAAGCACTTCTATTGAGTTTATTTTAATTAATCTGTCTATAGTTTTTCCTTCTGTGAGATCCTGTTCAGTCTAAATCATCTGACAGAATCTGAATAAAGCTGATTTTGTTATTTAGTCCCACCCTGGTTTTTGTTTCAGAGAGGGACCTGGCTTCCCAGGGAGGCCTCCATCCACCTGCTGCTAGCCACTCCTCAGTCCTCCATCCCTAGAGACATGTCTCTGGATCTGGCCTTCAGCCCTCGCAGACTGCTGCTGAAGATCATTCATCCTCTGAAAAGCATCCATATACACGGTCGGCCAGACAAACAATAAAAAGCTAGGATTTTGCCTGGTGTTTGGATACATTTATGAAAATGTGTTTTGTTCTGTTTTCTTCATTTGTTTGTTTTAGGTCAACTTGAGCAAGAGAGGAGCACCAAGTCAGGAAAGCTGGAGCTCTTAATTGATGGTGTTCATTATTACATCATGGTAAATTTTGTTCTCAAGTTTTCAAAAACACATTAGATCAGTTTTATCTTAATTATTTTTTCCAGTTATAAAAACACATATATCATCCACCACAGGGCTTGATGGACACCCAGACCTTCCTGTCTGAGCAGAGGACTCGTTACCACCTTGAAGCCAAGATGGCCCCTGATCGACATCCCTTGATCCTCTCTGCTAATATAACTCGTGGAGTGGGGGGAAAAACCAGCTTTTCTGCCACTGTGAAGAACGTGTTCAGAGAGCCTGCATCGCTGTTGGGTAGTTTTAAAGTTGTCTCTAAAATCTCTACTATGATACTCAGTAGATAGCAGAAAACATGCAAGTGATGTGTGCTTGTAGTGGCCTTGGAACGCAGGCGGGATGGCAGCAGCAAGCAGTACTCTGTGGAGGCGGAGCTCCTACTACCTGGTGTAGTCGGCAGCAAGACGCTCGGGGTGATGGAGCAGAGGGGCTCACTGTGGAGCTCTGTGCTCAGGCTCAAGTATGGTTTGGGAGGTGAGTGATGGCACAAACATCTGGTTTAGGTTGCAGATGGTAGTCAACACTTCAAACTGCTGTTTTTACCCCAGAACACACAGTGTTTTAAAAACTTGTTTATTTACTTTCATCAAAAGTTCTTCTTTTTTATTTTTTCCCTCATTTTACACAATTTCAACTATTCAGTTTGGGGTACCTCAGTACGGCTTTACTGTGGGAAATTCACACCAACATCATCTAAATGGACTAAAAAGCTTTCTGTTATGTTATTGCTTTCCTATTTCATTTGGATTTCCCTACAGCTGATGCTCGCCACCTCCATCAGGAGTGCTACACATCTCAGAGAGTGAGGAGCGAGAGGGACGCAAATCTCACATACGTCATGAGATCCGATCATGAATTCTACTGCACCAGCACCGCTCCTATTAACCATAAGGTACCCGCAGACACACTTAATTTGAAGCTGCTCTGCTTCATTCATCATAAACAGTAAAAGCCGGCGGCGCAAGTTATCTCTGAGTGATTGAAAGCATTGAAAGCATTGCGGTTGTTTGTGCATCCTTCTCAGATCCACCTCAGGCACGAGGAAAGCTCGAGCCACATAAAATCATCTTTGGACATTAGCTATGGCAAACACTGGGATGAGATAAACAACAAACACACGCTTTTCCTGAGCCAGTCTTTCAAAAACCAGTCCACAGAGAATCACACCCACTACACTCTGGAGGTAACCCGACCTGATTTCACAATTTCCCGTTCTCTCAGTTAGACCAACGACACTCACTGTGACACACGTCTTCCAAAGCAGCGGATTAATATTTTCTGTGGTCAGAAATAATAAGGCATCCTTTCCTCCCCTTAATGTTATTCCAGTTCAATCTCCAGGCACCGGAGAAAAACATAAACTACAGGACTCAGCTTCTACACTCTCACCTGACACAGCAAGGCTCTGAGAGAAGCACTCACTTAAAAATCAATTACAACAATCTGATGCCGCTGGTGGCTGGATTACACTGGAAAAGCCCTCCTAAAGATGCCCTGCACAAGATATGGGAGGGTAAAAACAACTCACAGCCATCTTACATCTTACAGCATATTCCTAAGTTATAGTTCTTTTATATACTAAATTATTTTTTTAAAGTTTGCAGGAAGGCGCCTAGCAGGATTATTTATTTTTCTTGTTATTGTCTAGGATCGTTTAACACGGACACACCATGGCTGTACATTTACACTGCACATAAGTTAAACCAGCTGCAGAGCCATACGCTGCAGCTGACCTCTGAGCTAACAGCCAGCAAGTGGCTGACCATCCGTAACCTGGTCCTGGAGGGTTTTTACAGGGACAGGGGGAGAGAGAAGGAGGTCCGCCTGGAGCTCTACACGCCAGCAATCTCCTACTTCCAAGTAAGGAGAGAATAAGGTGCTCTGTCTGAATAACACCATTCAGTTATTAATCAAATAAAAAGTAATTTTTGAAAAAGTGTTCAAGGCAAAGCTTAAATAAAATCACTTCCATAAATTCCACACTGGAGTGACGTAATTATAAAGGTAAAAAAGAAATATTGCGTGTTTAAGAAAACTGCCTTTTTAAAAACACACTCCTCTTCCTCTGCCCTGCCTCAGGCGGGGGGCTGGGGTTTGCTAGGCAAGCGGAGTGTGAAGGCCTCATGCTCCTTGAGCTCGATGTGGACACTTCCCCTCCAAGGAGAGATCTCCCTGGAGGCCTCTAAGTTCAGCCACACCCTGCAAATGGCCTCCACCTATGGCAGGCAAAATGTAACCCTTGCTGCTGCCCTGACCGCTGCTGATAAGGTGGGTGGAGACGCTTTTGTGGTTTGGGCGTTTTAATTGTGTGTTTAATTATAGACTGAAGCCGTCGTATTGTGTTGTTTGTTAAAGTCTGAGATCACAACAAGCCTGAGAGATAACCCGTAACCGCCAACTGTATTTAAAATGAAAAAATCACACAGTAAAAGATTAAAGGTTGTGCTGTATTTACAATCTTGCCCTTTGATTTGTATTTGTTGAAGAATTTGAAAAAGAGGCAAGTGATTCTGAAGATGACCTACTTAAAGCCAAAGAGTCCACCGACTGAAGTGGAGCTCGAGGGAGTAGTAGAGGAGCTGAAGAAGGACAAGAGGATATATAAGAAAACTGCCATGCTCCAACTCAGGTCTGTACCATGACTTACAGAGTACAGATATTTTAAGAAATCACTGAGAGAACATTGTTGACTTTAATAGTCTCCATCTTGCACAGACAGCCCTTCCAGACCTTTCCTCCAACTCTCCTCCTCCGGGAGACTTTCACCGTCGACCTCCTCAATGGCATCTACGTCCTGGAGTCCAAAGCTGGTTTCAGTGACAACAGAGAGGTGGTCCACACCCTGACTCTGGGCTACCGACCCCCGAGCCCTTTTGTAAGTGCTGTGAAAGCTAATTAATTACCCCAGCATTTGAAAGAGTGAAGTGGAGGAACCGTGATCCTCATTTTTAAATGTGATCTCATATGTAGGTTTGTTCTGCACTGATCCACCCTTTCAGCGCCGACACTATTCCATCAGACTCGGAAATCTGTGTGACCATAACCAGCAACCAGGTAACCTGCCAACCTTCAAAGGGAGAATAAACAAGGATTAAAAAAGAGGGTAATTAGCTGAACCCCACAAGAGAACGTCCATGACTCCAGTGGGTCCATCACTGCAAATGCTGCACACTTTAGCTAAATCAAGATCTGAAACCGTGAGTGAAAAATTGTGTGACATGTTGCAGTCATGTGACTGTAACTAGTAATGTTAAAGACTCTTTGCCATATTTTTTGCAAGCACTTGATTAAGATAACTTGAGAAAAAGAATAAGGGAGCATATTACTCCCGTAGTAGCTTCTCTTCATTGGCTCCCTCTTAAATACAGAAATGTCTTTCAAACTTAAAAAGGTCTCAAAGACCTCAAAGTACCATGTCACCTCAATAGAGCAGTTCGCTCTTAGACCGAAGGCCTTTTTGTGGTTCGTAGGATATTAAAAAGTAATGGGAGGCAGAGCCTTCAGCTTTCAGGCCCTTTTTTCTATGGAACCAGCTCCCAGTTTGGATTCGGGAGACAGACACTAGCTCTGTTTTTAAGATGGGACTTAAAACTTTCTTTTTGGATTAACATAGTTATGACTGGATCATCTGACTCTAAATGATCCCTTTCTTATACCGCAGACCGAGAATATTGATTGATTTCTTCTTCACTTTTTCACTCACTATGCGTTTAGGGTTAGTTAACCCAACTGTTATTGTAATTTGGCATTATATAAATAAACTGAATTGAACTGACTGTATTTTGTTTTGTTTGTTTTTTTACCTGGTATCTTTTAAAATATATAAGTGTCTGAAATATATAAGTGTCTTAAATATATAAGTGTGGCAATTGTGCAAAAAATATAAAATCATGACAGGGTCAAGAATTTATTTAGCATGGAAATGCAATAATAATTTAGACTGTATTTATAAAGCGATACTGAAAAGTCCAAAGGGTTCAAAACATTTTCTTGCAATTGTCACTTTACTAGAAGGATAATAGTGGAACATACTGGTCGACTTTCACATATGTTGTTTGAGTATTATGCACTCTTCTTCAGAACCACAGAAATATACAAGGAAGGTTACGAGTTGGAAGCAAGGAGAGATTGGCTTTCTCTGGGCAGCTTCAGCTGAAGCCTATGCGTTCAACCCACCAAGCAATAAAAGTTAAAGGCAGCTTTTTTCATCAGCTCCAGGTAAACAAGCTCTCTCTCCTCAAAAAAGTGTTTAGGTTTTAAACAATGTCTGGTTAAAGAGCCGTGTTTGTGTGCATGATGCACTGTAAGGTGACCGCAGTCAGTAATGCAGTAAATGATGCACGCCTGCTGCTGACAGTGAATGGTGTGGTTTACAGTGACAAGGCCAAAGTTATGACCGGTTAATCTGTTATTGCTTTCACAGCTGCAGCTCCCCTCCTCTGCTTTAATAGAGGGCGATGTACTTTGGACCCCAAATAACAACAATGACTTTGATTACCAGGCCAAAGGGAAACTAAGAATAGAGCGGCAAGAGTGCCAGGTGAGTAAAGCAACACCTTATGCATTTGATGAGTTGCCATTTTTTAATTAATTTCTGGTTTCTAAGGATTTTGGGTTTGTTTTTTATTCCTGTCAGCTTTCTGTGCAGCTGAATGGAACATCAGGAAGAGTTGGTCTGTTTTCATCTCTTCATCACCCCTTCAAATCAAAGATTCCCAAAACATTAGAGGTAGGCTGATTTGTGTTATTTTACCTTTAGTGTTCTAAAAATACAAATGTTAAGATCTTGCAACAAATTCAGGTTATGGGAAACATTTTCCTTTTGGTGTATTAGTTCAGTTGATTTACTGTTTGACCTGTAAATATGAAGGCATCTGCAGACATGTCAATGGTGACTGGCAAAGGGAGCAGCTCGGTGCGTGTGAGGGCTGATGGGAAGGACAAGCTGAAGCTGAATGCTCAGATGTTCCACTCCATGCAGAAGGGAGACAGAGCTGTAGGGCTGAGGCTGAACTTATCTCAGAGCCTGCTACCTACAGCCACGGATCTACATGTAAACATAGCAGGAAACGTGTCCTCGGACAGGTTTGTCTGTTATGTTATTTCAAAAAAGCCTTTAATCTAGTCCTCAGTCACACAGCAACTAACTCTAACAAAACTGCCTTCTCTTAAGGACTTTTGACCTCTTTTCCATGATTGTCTTCCTCCTGTCTCCTCCAGTGTCATTCTACATGGCTCCTTCACACAGGGAATGCAGGCTCTGCTGGGTCGGCTCAAGGGCTCTTTAAAACACTCACAGGGGGTCCAGATGGCTGTGACAGGGGACTTGAGGCACACCGTGACCAGCCTAGATTTCCTGCCTCCAGTCCTTGGGTTGGATGGTGCATTAGGACAGTCTGACAGTTTAATCGAAGGTAAACCGTAATCTGTGTCGTTTAGTTTAAACTTGCCTTGGCCTGACAAGTATCACAAATGACATGTAATGCATGCGTGTTTTTGCAGGACAGCTGAGAGTTAGATTGATGGAGACAGTGTACAGCGTGGAGCTGAGACACCTGCGAGATCCTGGAGAAGCTTTGGTAGGAGATGATGAAGAAGGAATGATGGGAAAGAGGTCCCACAGGGCCCACGACTGGCTGTGTGTTTGGTCCGGGGAGGAGCATCTGTGTGTGAATGCAAGCCGCCAGCGGGGGAATCATGGGACGGGAGAGTTCTACACACAACTTTCTCACTCTTTCCATGAGCTCAGAGCCACAGGTGATCATTACAAATAATACATACAGACTACTTTCTACACATATCTGTATGTTCCTGTCTCTGAGTTTCCCTTGTCTTCTGAATACAGGTGTTCCTCCCAACAATAATGTTGGTGTTAAATGGGCCCAGGAAGGTGATGGACTGTCAGTCCTGGGAGAGCTACAGGTTGGGCTTGAACATCTTAGAGCTGAGTTTCATGGAGGCAGGACAGACCACGCAAACCCCCAGTGGGTATTCTCCTCTAGGCTGCAGCACCAAGTCGAAGCCCTGCTTAAAAGAGGCCTGACCCCCTCCTTTGAGGCTAAAGCGCATTACAAGGTGCAGGACTGTCCTTTATCTTTTATTCTTATTAAGAGCATAGAGTAGTCAGAAAACAAATGCATTAATATTTTGTGTTTCTCAGGATATACAGTGTATAGCTGTAGGCTGCTTTCCTTTATTCCTAACTTGATTTTTCTCTCCCTTAGTTAGAAACAGAAGGACTGGACACAGGCTTGGTCCTTTACATGGAAGATGTGAAAGCTGCTGACATCCTTTTAAAAGTTGGATCAAGAAATAAAACAATTTTGGTAGTGTCTCTATGGCAACAGATGAAGCTGCTCCAAGGACTCATACCCTCTTCCTTACAGGTATATCTGTACACTCACAGAATCGAGCTATCACTGGAAAAGGAAAACTATGATTACTTATTTGTACTTATGCATTATCTTTAAATATGTGAGAATCCAAAAGGTTGATGATCTATAAATCTATATTCAGAGAGAGATTACAAATACAATCATTTAAATTAATCTCAAAATGGTCTATTTAAGAAAGGTCTTAAATATGGATCTGTGATCTTCACTTACATTGTTAGTTCTCTAAGATAAACAGAGTCCCTCCAGTACCGGCTATCCGTCCATTTTCTTAACAGTGCATCCACATTAGAGTAATGAAGGTGCTGGGATGGGGCATGTGATGAATGGGTTGCCAGGCCATTAAAGGTTAATATAGAAAGTGTGACACACAGTCAAAGCTAAGCCCAGTTTAGCATCACGATTAACCCGATGTGCAAATCTCCCGCTAAACGCTGCACCTCAGCTCGCTGTGTGACGACAGCACTTTTCCAGAAGCTTTTGAACACATTATATCTCATTTGTTCCATGAATGAAAAAATGAACAGCAAATGAAGTTTTTTTATGTGCCAGCAGACGGTTTTTATTTCCACAGGAAAGAGCCAGACTGTAGCCCTTATGGTGAGCTACACGGATGCTCGATGTTTCTTTATGTGTGGAAGGATGAAAGATAAAAGGTTGCCTAGCCTCACTCTCAGCAACAGTGTCTTTTTTGTTCAAATGTCAAACATTATTTCATACAAGTCAAAAGTTTAATCTGTTACAACAAATAGCACTGAGTGATCACTAGTGTCTTAAAAAACACTCAAATTCTGTTTAACAGTAAACATATGTGTTCCATAACAAGGGCTCAGACTATTATGTTATGGCACTGAAATATTTTTATGTGACTGATCTGATGTTCAATCTCCTCTTCCATCTCCTTCTTCAAACAAAAAACAAACGTTGCCAACGGGGGGTTTTGTTTTCACAGATGAACTGCACAGGGGACGTCACCGCAGACCGGCTCTCCGCTCACTGCTATGGAAATGTGGCAGACAGCCCCGTGGAGGTACGAGCCTTTCGCTCCTATAGACCACACAACAGGCTCTGCTATGGCCTGTCGCTTGCTCACTTTAGCCTTAGTGCACAAGCTAAAGGCTGTTACAGTTCCAGTGGCCGAAAGGAGCTCAGAGCTAACCTCAATCATTCCTCTGTGCTCTTACTTACATATTTGGGGGTTCCCACCACATCTGGCGTTAGGTTCCTCCTCCAGCCTGGGCCTGAGAGGTGGGTCCTGGGGATGGGGATAGTGGTCAGTCCGTGGAGAGCAGATTTGAATCTGGGACTGAGGTTGGAGAGGCCTGGGCAGTATCGCTTGCACGGGCTTCTTGAGTATGGAACCCACAGTGTTACTCAAAAGGCTAGAGTGACAGGGCGGATGAGCCTGGAAAGGTGGTGCCACATCTTGGGAGACGTTCATGTAATATGGAACTCTCTGAGATCCAGTCTGCTCGTGGCCCTTCGATGCACGGGGGTTGGGCATCTGGTCTGGAGGCAGGTTAAAAGCATAGAGGGGGGTGGATCACATAAAACCTCTTTAACTGTGCATGCCCAGGGAGGAAAAGATGGACTCAGAGGATCTCTGAACCTTCAAAACCAGCAGGACTCCCTCCAAGGCCTCTTGTCTGTACTCCTAAAGAACCATAAAGCTGAGCTGGGTTGGAGACTCCAGCACCAATGGGCCTACCTTGGAACAATCATCCCAAACAGAGTGGACTGTCATAGCTCAGGTGAGCTTCTTGATACCTCCCTTGCTGGAAGTGCTCAAATCTCTGTCAACAACCGCTCTGCTCAGATAAGGATCACTGCTGCCTGGGAGCCCTCTACCTCTTTCAGAGCTGTACTTCAGCTAGCTCCTGCTCGTGTACCACAGGAGCTGATTGTTAGCATGTCAACCTCAACAAGGCAAGCCCGGTTTGAGGTAGAAAGCGACGTGTGCTCCGTGCTTCTCCTAACCAGTCAACACAGAGGAGGAACGATCAGGAGGAGAGGGTGGATGCTTTTTGCCAGACAGCGATGTGTCTTACTAAAGGTTAGAGAGGAAACAAGGAGCAGTTGAAGAAAACTTGTTTCCCACCTAAGGGAAAGCAAAAGAAACATCTTCACCTTGGAGATGACTCTTTGTTTTCCACTGAAAAAGTGTATCCATGGGTACAATCTTAGCAATAAATGAATACACAGTATATCCTGTGTATCCACTTAAAAAAACAGAAATTTCTATAGCATATATTAAAGAAAAAGATTTTTCTGTCATTTAATTTTTGTAACATTACCTAATTACTTTTGGTGTGCCATTAATGGCCACTGGGAAGGCCTTATCAGTAATGATTAGGCTTTAAAACTTGTGAAAATACTGTTAAAAGTCCAAAACTTCTGCCTTCCTTACATTTTCCAAAGCTGTCCAGTGTGGCCGGTTTGGAGTATTAGCCAGGCCAATTCTGGCCCCTCTGTCTTATGTTTAAAACCCGAGGTCTAATCTTCTGCCATTTTTTTAAACTCTGAGAGGCTTCCTGTACTTACACTGGGCTAATGAAATCCAGCAGATATCTGCCTTTTAGCCACAAATATTAAACCACCTAATCAAAACTGTGATGGCGTGAAGTATTTGCTCTTCTCAGTTCTTTGTCCATTTGAATATATTTATATTACATTGTTGTACTGAGATTTTAGGAGTTGAAATGCACCTATCTGGAAATTTCATAGTTTTCTTTGATTATACATTTGAACTGAAGGATTTCTATAAATGTAATCTTTTAATCCCTCCTCTCTAGGCTCTCCTGCCTCCACAGACGTCATTCAACGTCTCCATCACCAGGTCTGGTTGTTCCACAGACCTCAGCTCTGTCCTGCAGGCTGAAGGAGCACAGAAAGGCAGTCTAAGCCTGTCTCTAAGTTGTGATCCTCAACTTAGTCTCCGGGTATCTGCACAGCACTCTATTGAGCCAATAAAGAAGCTGCAATTTCCTACCCACGGAGAGCTATTCCTAAATGTCTCAACTGCCTTTCTACCTGGTGTGGAGGTTGGCCTGGAAGTCGGACGTTGTTATTTTAGGGGTAACTTAGGGAAAGTCAAGGCTTCACGGACAGAGACTGAGCAGACCTCTTACACTGTTAATGTGAGCAGCTTCTGTCCTCCTCTACAGGTGAGTAAATCTGTCAGCTGTGTTTAATACTGCTCGTGGAAACCTAAACTAATATGTTGAAGTTGTTGAATCTCACTGTCACCTTTAAATGTGGTGATACATACATGTTTCTTTCATCACAGATAGAAGAACTGGAATTTCCTCTGTAACCCACTCATGTTTATGTTAATGTAATTTTCTTTGAAATACAGTTTCAAACCCATTACAAAATCAAACTACACCTTTTAACAGTAGCAGAGCTGAACAGCTCCACTTAAGATACAGCTACAAGCTTGTAAAGCTATGAAAACATCTTGCAGGGTATTTGTAGAGTCTCTCAGGAGTAATGGTTGTGCTCCACCTGTGTTTGTGCCTTAGGGAGTGAAACTCCCTGTGTCCCTGGCTCTGCGGGGCTTACTCGAGGTTATTCCTTGCCAGTTGACTGTGTCGGCCTCTGTGAGGGCGGATAATCAGAACCTCTCTCTAGACATGAGCCAGTCCTGCAGGAGTCCAAGCCTCTCTGGGACCCTTACTCACTCCTTCCTCTGGCTGAGTGGTCAGGGTCTACCACAGATCATTTCTATAGATGCTACTGCTCCTAAAAGCCATGAACAGCCTGGAAGTTTCTTCATCACAGTTGGGACGTGTCACATTAGAGCAACTCGAGTTATGGAAACCAGAGGACGAACAGAGTGGCTATTGGCTCTGGAGTCTATGTGCCCTCTGTCACAGGTTGGATCTTTTAAATGATTAGTAAATCATTTGTGGATTTTAAAAGCTGCATGAATCCCTGTTTTCTGTTTTTCTATCAGTACGGCCAAAGATAGATTGGAGAAATAAGGAATTTGACAATGTGTTTCAATCAATTCGCATGTATTTTTTGCTTCATTAAAGGCTAATATAAATGGCTCAGTGCGGCAGGATCCCCGGGGTATCTGGACAGTCATGCTGGACACTGATATGGAGGGCAAAAGGGGTTTTCTGAGGCTGAATGCAAGGGCCTGGCCAGAGCTCAGTGTGGATGGTGAACTCAGCCATGACCTTCCTGCTCTCAGAGATCTGCCTAAAAACAGCAGATTGAGACTAAGCAGCAGGTCAGAGAAGCTACGATTTGAGGCTGAAGCCCTAGTTCAGATGGAGGCGTGTGCTGTCACAGCCAGTGCCGCTGTGATGTCCCATCTTGGCCTGCAGGGATCGCTGATGTATCACAACAACTGCACAATGATTCAGGTACTTACTTAATGATGCACATAGAAAAGTATTGCTTATCAGATCTTTAATCACTTCCTGTGTGTTTTTCTAGGAGTTAGGCAGTCCAGACAGGCTGGAGGCCTCTGGGTCCCTGGTTGTGTCTCCAACATTTGTTGAATCTCAGGTCTCAACAGCAATCGACAACAGCAGGATTCACACTTTAGTGTTGATCAATAAAACCAAGGTATGGGAATATATTATAGATATTCAGAAAGTTCTGTCAGAAATGTGTCTCATCTTATTGTGATTCATGAGACAACAATATTTCTAATTACTTTTTCTTGTGTTGAAGGACGAAAATGAAGCGACCCTTAATCTAAACCACTCTGTGCCCCTGTTGAAGAAGCTGGGTCTCCCGCTAAACGCGGCAGTGACAATGAATTCTGGGAGTCACAGCAATGGTTCACACTTTTACACATTCAACAGCAGTGCAGGAAATCAAATGGTGGGTGCAGAATGAGCACATAAAAGCTATTATCCAGGTGACATCAAGGGCAGCTATATTGGCCCAAAGCTGCCAAAGACCCCACATATGGACTAGTATACCTTTACTTGAAACATGAATAATATAAAACATATATGTAGAAAAAAATAAGATGTTTGATAAAACAGTGTATTTGCATTTTATTTTCATATTCAAAATTCTTTATGCAACATTCTGGTTCTCCATAAAATGGCAGATTAAAGTAATCAGAGAGCTCAGATGTTTATCTGTTCATGTGTGTGGTGCTCAGGTGTTAGTGGAAGACAAATGATCTATTAAAGTGTGTGCGTTTTTTTTCTATAAAAAGTGCTGCTGTTCACATTCTGAATTCTCTGCAGGTAAGTCATGTTGTGACTGTGGTAAAGACGTCTGGCACAGTGAGAATAAACAGTCATTTTAGACACAGAGTGAATTGTCTGAAGAAGCTGGGAGTCCCTGGCAACAACAGCATCCAGGTAGGAAACTAAAAAAGATACATGTCCGTATCTCACAGCAACCGATTTAACCGAGATCAGCGTGCACTAAACCTGGATGGTGACTGTGTCCAGGTTGAGTTTGGTTCTGCAGAGGGGGAAGCCGTGACCTTACAGTCCCAGTTTGGTGGTCAGCTGGCGGGACTGAGGCTTAAGATGAAAAACGTTCCCATGACCAAAGAAATAAGAGGAACCATGTGGCACAGTTGGTCATGGCTACACAACAGAGGCCTGCCACCTAATGTAGAGGTACTGGTTCTATATACGGACACAATGTTACCCTACTTCTATGACTGCGAATACACATTCATTTTTCTTTATATGTTTCTGATGAGTTGAGGTTTGTCTGTCTCATCCTATTAATTCATAAGATTAATGACAAAAACAAGTTGCTTTCTTCTTTTACTTTCTTCTCTACTAGGGTCTTTGCTCCATCCAAGGAACCTTCTCTCAGCATCAGTCCAGGGCTCAGCTCACCGTGGAGGGACACAAGCTGCTCACGTCTGGCTTGAATTTCAGTGGCACCAATGGACATTTGTCTGTTCTTCTCTCCTACTCTCCTCCAGCTTTCAATCAAACAAGAACTCAATACAATCTGGACGCCGTCCTCACTGCTCAGTTCAAAGGTCAGACAAAAAATTGGGTTTAATGTTGCTCCTTTACTGTAGTCATCTACATTATTTTATTGTATTTTTTTATTCCAGTTTCATAATTTCATGCACTTTTTGCTTCTTATTTTCTCTGTTTGGCCACTGCTGCTTTTGCCCTAAATCCTATCCATGAGGTGCAATACTGTACAGTGACCAGCAGATGTCAATCTTTTACTCTATAAATTGTTTAATGGCCGTACCTCTTAGTTTATCCTGCAGAAGCAAAAAGATGTTTTGGCTAAATGTTATTCTCATGAAGGTGTGATGACTCTACCCTGCGACAGTGATACTCTGATACCCTCCGCAGGCCCTCTGAGGAGCGCTTTATTAGATATTCGAAGCCAGAATTGGAGGGTCAGAGCGGTGGGGGATGTTGGAGGTTGGGGCGCACATGGAGGAACTAAGGAGGCCAGAATCACACTGAAACAAACAGTACATGGACAAGCCAGCCCCGCATTTCAGGTAAGGTCAGCACCCACCTTTAATCCCAACATCTTCATGCTTGTGTGCTTACCGTCTACTCTCATATTGTTATCGCTGAATGTTGTTCTAGGTGGAGGCCTGGGGAAGACTTACTGAGTCACAGCTGAGGTGCTCCATGGCTGTAAACCCTGAACTCAGCACCTCAATTGCACTCATTGTCCAGGGACACCATGTCCCTCATAGGTACTGTTAATACACATCAATGATTCACTAATTAAAACAAACTATCATAAGTTGTATTTGTGCACATAGTGCGCACACTAAAAGTGATAGATGTCCTTTTGTTCAGCAAGGAACTGATGGTGAAGGTGGTCCAGAATATCCCAACAATGCTGGTCTACCTGCCTTCTCAGCTCAATGTCCGAACTCAGGTAAGTTTTTTTGTTCTCAGAGGAACAACTTTTGCATTTAATTTGAGCTCAAATAGACACACGCGCTGCAAAACACAATCTGTGCATCGCTGTCCAAATCCCCTGTCAAATTACAAATGCTTTGCTTTTATTCTGCTGTCCTTTTAATGCAGTACCGCCTTCTCTCTTTCCACCTCCAGTTGAACCACTCTCAGTCCACTGTGGTGGGTCTGGTGGAGGTGATGTCAGGAAGGAGGAAGCTGTGGGCTGTTGGAGAGCTGGCAGCAATAGAGAGCGGATACAGGCAGCTTCTAGAGGTCAAAAACTCATATCCACAGGTACTTCTGAGCTCAAATGTCTCTTTACTGTGAACACAGTGTATGCATAAGTTTACCTAAGGGGTTTTATCAAGTAACAGGTCACAGACACTTTTCACTTGCCAGTGATGGATGGTGATCCTAGAGCTAAGGTTTATTATATATTTGTGTCCTATTGTTTATAGAGAAAAAAAACATAGTAATAATTCTAATAATGCAATGGCCTCTACTTTATCTGCAGATGAATTTCACCTGATTTTGGGAACCATTAAAAAATAAAACTAATTAAAAAAAATAGACATTCTGGGTCAATGTTTGAATGTTGTTTCTGTCCACACCCTCAACTTGAATATTTATCCACATCCTAAATGTGTTTTTGTTGTGTAGCTGAAGCCACTTCCCAGGACTGCTGCAGTGAGGACGGTGTACGAGGCTCGGAAATGGAGCTACCAAGTTCAGCAAGCTGCTGTGTGGGGCAGCCAGGAGTTCAGCTTGTCTGGTCTGTACTCTGCTCCACCTGCGCTGGAGATGGGAAACCAGACAATCAAGGGTAAAATTTAACAACCTGACTTTCTGGAGTTTTACAGCAAAGCTTGATCTTCGTTTTTTTTTTATCTGCAAAGGATTTGTTAGAACTTAAAAAGAAAAAAGTAAAAGATAAATCATGACCTTAAGATGCTGAAGTCTTTCTCTCGTCCCTGATGTAGTTCAGATCACCTGCATCCCCCGTTTGACAAGTTTGGATCTGACGCTGGAGCGTTCGCTACATGCAGGAGTGGATAGTGTTTTACTGGACTGGATGAGGCATGGACAACTGGAGCAGGTCAGACTGTTCAAACTGTGCCATGACCCTGACAAATTGAAATTGTAACAACATAGCTTTCCTGCCTCTTTAAACTCTAAAACTGTAACATAAAAAAAGGAAATAGCCATGTATATGGCTATGACTGTAAAACAGAGCTCATTCAGACATTAATAAACTGGATTTCTTTTCTGCATTTTGTGGTCGTCTAAAGGTCAGAGCTCTGAGCTCGTGGAGTCACTCGGAGGACATAAATACAACCAAACTGGAGCTGAAACAACCGTTCACCTCCACACTCAGACAGCTGTCGCTGCACACACAGACACAAAGCTCACAGAGGGACCGACACAGCAGCAACCAGGTACAACAGGAGCTTCATACAGTCGTCTCACATTATGTCTGAATTACTGACTTCTATTTAATTTAGTTTTATTCAAATAGCGCCGAATCACAATAACAGTATCCTCAAGGCACTTTATATTTTAAGGTAAAGACCCTACAATAATAGAGTAACAACCCCATCATATAATCCTCTATAAGCAAACAATTGGCAACAGTGAGAAGGAAAAACTCCTTTTTAGCAGGAAAAACCTCCAGTAGAACCAGGATCAAGGAGGGGCAGCGACCTGCTGCGACCGGTTAGGGGTAAGGGTAGAAAGACAGAACAGAAAACAAACTGTGGAAGAGAGCCAGAGGTCAAAAAAGTGATGTATAAACACAAAATTGCAGTTACCCCTTCAGACTACAGAAAAAAACGTTTTACCTAAAGTTCTAATAAATGTATAAAAACGGCAACAATGATAGGGGTATAATTTTGTGTGTGTGGATTATCTGTATACAGGCCCATTTGTCATGGGACGGTGCGGTCCCTGTCAACGTTTCTCTCAGCCTGAACAAACAGTGGCTGACCAATTCCAGCAGGGGGCAGGCGTGCGCTCTGTTTTCAGCCCAACAGGTTGGTAAATACTCAACAAACCTCTCATGAGTCATCGATTGCATGGAAAATAGTCAGTGGAGCATCAAGTTACTTAATGTGTGTGCGTGTGTGCACAGATGGCTGTGTCTTCGGTTAAAGGATGTATCTCAATGGCACACGAGGGGAACTCGTTTTTCCAAAATGCAGAATTAAGATGGGACAGCAGGAGCCTGAAGCAAGGCATGAAGTACCAGGTAGTCAGTTTTATACACTGAAAGTCATTGACTTTATATGACAAAAGAGAAATAAGACAAAAACATCTGTTTATGTATTCTTGATGTTTCCAGAAAGCTCACCGGGGAATGCACAGCCTTCAGGTTAACGTCGGTCTGGACAGAGTCTCTCCAGCTCCCTGTCCCTCACACACACTACTGGCCAAAGTTCAAACCAACCTCAGGGACCGCTTAGAGCACATTGTGCTGCTGGGCCTCTGTCCTCTACAGCCTGTGAGTCCACACATCAGTTCTCACTGCCTTCTATCTATGCTCTTCATATTTGGAGACATTATAAATGGTTAGGAATAAGACTTGATGTGGTGATACAGGCGTACTTCATCACTTCTTGTATTAAACTGGCCGTCTTTGGTCTCATCAGGTCAAACAGTTTGGTGTTGAACAGTATATATATTCTTTCTTTCCCTTGAATGACCTCTGTCTCTAGAGTTTTTCACCTTCCTTAATCTCCTTTTTTGAGCTCTTGTTAACTGTGTCTTTGCCTCTCAGACCCTGTCGTGGTCAGGATCCCACAGAGTGAACTCGGGCGAGGAGCTGTTTTACACCCAGTCCCAGCTGGCTGTGACAGGGCGAGAGTACCAATGCAGCTTCACCCTCGCCCTTACCAACTCCTCCACTACTCACGGGACAAACATGTCTCTGTTCTCTGAGGTAAACAACTACAATGATTTTGTGGGAATTTATAAATAGTTCAAGTATTTTTAATTTCAACAAAGCTGGAAAAAATACTTTCCTAAATTTGTTGCTGACAGGATTCAGCCGCAGGACCACTCTTGATATTTAACTTTTAGAGAAATGGGCTTTTGTGCATATTTCTTTGAGAAGATTCATGTTACTCTCATGTGTAAATAGAAACACTGTAAGGCACTGGAAACAGGGCAAGTAGCTACACACACCCATTGGAATCACTTCCTGCAGCCACTGCTGGGTCCTAACAAGGACTCCAGGAAATGATTTAAATTCAATGAGATGCCAGACTTACCTTCTTTTTGTAAGTCGGGGTTCTGCTAATTCTAAACATGCCCGCATTTTTTTCACGCTTTGCAGTCTAGGATGGGTAATTGTAGTGTGGAGGTGAGGGGCAGTGCCCTGTCTCAGGTCAAGGGGTCAGGTCTCCAGGTACAGGCCACACTGGACGGCAGAGAGAAGATCTGGCTGAACGGTACAGTTGAGGGACGATGCCTGCAGACTAGAGCGGGTCATATGAATGGTAAATGCAGAAGAACCTCAGCCATACATTAATGCCAAAATATATCAAACTGAGAATTAAAATGAAATTGTCTCTTACTGTGCAGGTGTAGGCCTCAGTGAGGATCTCACTGTAGCTGCATGTGTGGGTGTAAACCACAGTTTGACGCTGGATGTGCAGAAAAGAAGCGGCAGCGGCACATCTGAAACTCTGGGCAGAGTGTTTCTGGGAACAGCCAATCAGACGCTGATGCTGAGAGCAAGTGGCTGTTTGGAGAGTTTGACTGCAGCAGAGGTGTCACTAATAACATAAACACATCCCAGTGTTTGCTTTCATGTGAATGGCTTTTTTTAAGTGGTTGTTTTTATTCGTTTCACAGCAATGGGCTGACTATTTGAGCTCTCAGATACAGAATAAACTTACGGAGAGAATCAAGACCTTGCAGCGTCTCCTCGTAGACTTTAGAAGACAGGTAACCACATACACAAACTGGAATACTTAATATAATAACAGGAGCTTTCTTGGATTTAACTGCAGTGCTGTTTCTGTTACTCCCCTGCCATCCAGTCCAGAGACAGTCAGCTGCTGCAGGAGTTGAGTGCTCTGCCTCTCCATGTTTCACAGCGAGCCGAGGCTCTGCTGGGGAAGAAAGAAAGAGGCGTGCTGGCTGTGTGGCAGAGGAGCACGCTGCGTCACTTCTTAACCGACAGCCTGCCACGCTTTCTGAATCTGCTTCAGCACGCCTCGCTGCTGGGACAGCAGGAACTGAGGAGTGAGTGCGGAAAGACAGAAAGCTTTCCAGAGCTTTAGGAATGATGCAGTCCAGTTGCGCGCGCATGATTAATTTAGTTCTGGTGAATAAAGACATGGCCTTTAGTTTTTGAGCGATTGCTGTGCCGTCACCAATTGAATTTCCTTAAGGAACTCCATACATAAACTAATATGCTCGCCCTTAACTTATTTACTGGAAGCACGAAAAGCATCTCTTCTATGTCTAATGGTATTATTTAGCAAATTTCTCTACTTGCGTCATCATCAATTATTACATCTTTTTTTGTGGCCCCTCGCAGGAAACCGCGAGGGGTTCTAAAGTAAGTATACCCCATGTGAAGCTGTGAATGCGTGTACCTCCATCCTTGTTCTGCCTCAGGGCCGCTTGCAACTCTGGCGGGTGTTTATCAGGATGTGAAGGGCCAGAGGCTGGAGGCGATGTGGAGGGAGGCTGTTCTGCAGTGGAATGACAAGCTAATGGAGGTCCTTCCTGCTCTGTTGGAGAACCATCAGCTCAGACCGCTGTCAGAGGCTGGTGTCACCACGCTTAGCATCGCCCTGGATGTGGTGAGAAACTGCACTCTGGTGTCTTTTTTTAAATGTGCTTGATGAGGTCTTTCACTGGGTTAGACAAACTAAAAACTTTACCAAAAACTTTATCAATGTTGTTGATAAGAGTCTGCTTCAAATTAGATCATACAGTTAGTTCCATAATTGAAGTGCAGACTTTAAGCTTTAATTCAAGGGTTTTAACAAAAGGATTCACTGTATAGGAGTTACAGCTATTTTTATACTGCAGTTTTCCATTTTTAGAAGTTCCAAATTAACTGGACAATGATTGATTTAAAATATAAAGATAGTTTTTAATACTTGGATGAAAATCCTTCTTACTGCCTGAAGTCTCCAGCCCATGGACATCATCAAATGCCGTGTTTCCTCCTCCCAAAATGCTCTGCCGGGCCTTTACTGCCGTTGCTGGTTGTTTGTTGATCTCTGTGCATTCAGCTTGTACTTAAGAACTGAAAAGCAAACAATAAAGAGTTGAGATGAGTTGCCTGATGTGGCCACTGAAGATTATCTGAGCAGAGAGTGGAGCCCTGCACTATTCATCATTCATCCTGCTTTTTCCATCAGCAGTCATATCATCAATAAGCACCAGTGATCCGTCGTATCCACTGGCTGCAGTTGTGTTTTGCTATCCATATGCTTCACATCATGGACCATTTCTCTCCTTCTCCAGAGTTTTGTTTTCACATCATTCTGGTACAAATTAAGCTTGTTTCATCTGTAAATTCTTTTTTCTATTTTTCCCACAAGTGTGCCGACTCATTTAGACATTTTCTGGCCAAAAACCAAAAGTCTGATCTGGCCTTCCCGTTCTTGAGTTTGTGGTGGGTGGTGTAACCCCTCCATATGATTCATGTGTCAGGTGTCTCTTGTTTTAAGGCTTTGACAATGATACATCGGCCTCCTCCAGAGTCTTCGTGACTTGCTCTGCTGGTTTTCCCGAGCCAGAAAAGTAATTTTGCAATTATCCACTTTAGTTGTCGTCTCTGGTCTCTCATGCTTTTTGGTGTCCAGTGCATTCCTTCTTTTAAAAAATGTACCAGATTTCATATTTGGCAACTACCAAAATCTGTTTTCTCTCTGACAGGTTGATTTTGGGTTTTCAGTCTAATGATGGCCTGCGTTATATCGCTTTGGGCCTAATATTGAGAGTTCCAGTGAAAAGATATCAAATGCAAGTTCAACACTTGGATTCTTCAACCATTCATCTTCTTCCACTTATCTAATTCAGAGTCGTGGCAGGGCTGGAGTCTATCCCAGCTGTAACAGGGTGAGATGTGAAGTACATACTGGACCGGCTGCAAGTCTGTTACAGGGCTAGTACAGAGAGAAAGACAGTGATTTATGCTTACAGACAGATTAGATTCACCGATTAACCTGACATGCATTCTTTGAACTGTGGGAGAAACCCGGAGTACCCGGAGAAAAACCACACAAGCATAGGGATAACATGCAAACTCCAAAAATAAAATAAAAAGTCAGTGGATTTAAACCCAGAGGTCTCTTGCTTTTAGGGAAGAGTACAAACCACTGCACCGTTGTGCCACCCTCACTTGGTATCAGCTCCAGATACCTTATCTACTTTGTTTGTCATAAGGGAGCAGGCCTGGCCATGAAACTGCCCACCTGTGAAACGCCGTTGGATTTGAGCCTCCAGATATTGGGGAAAAAGTATGAAACACGATGTAATTCCTAAACAGTTAATGCAGCGCTTTCGCTAAACACCCTGAAATAAAATCCTGAGCGAAAGTCTGCACTTCAATCACATCTTGATTGACATAAAACTGCTTTAAAATAAAAACAAAAAATAAATACTTGAAACTCAATAAAGCAAAAATTATGGTGATAAATTTGTTAAATGTAAGAAAAAAACAATTATATATATATATATAGTATGCTATAAAAACAGCAAAGTAATTTATTTTGGCAAAGTGAGATACAAAAAACATCTGCGTGCAGTGAAGCTTGGAGGCCAGGCTGCTGGGATTAGTCTTCCCTCCCTCCCGCGTTGAAAAGAAAGCCTGTAGTGATGAGTTGTTTTTGCTTAATGCTGGCCTATATCACATTTTTATCATATTACGTAATGCTCATTTGATCTATACTTATTTATTATAATGTTTTCGCAGCATAATAAAATAGAAATAGTATGAAACATAGAGCTGGATTGATTGCTTTGATGTACAACAGTTGCTCAACTGTCACGCTCTTCCTCCTGTGCCTTTCACATTGTTCCCATCCATTGTTTGTTTCAACCTTTGTTAAAAAAAAATATTTAAACCTAATAAATGCGTCAATGTGTCAATCAGGCAGGCCAGCATACCTACCACTGGATTGAGACCAGGCTGGCGATGACTCTGTCTGGAGTCAGAAAGCGGCTTGCGTCAGTCTACAAATTCTTCCCCAGGTACTTCATATATTAGAGTAAAGACAGCTATATTAATAGATATATGACCGTTTGGGGGTTTTGGGGTTTTTTTAAATTGTACTTTTATTTGGGTTCACTGCAGGACCAAACCTCATGTTGAATTATAGTCACCAAAATGCTCTCAAAACTATGTGCACCTAGGTGTTTGGATCTAAAGCTGCTCCTGTTTTAACTTGAGCAATAACTCGATCAAGAAGTTTGAGTTTTGATACAGAGTACAGCTGATGGATGAAAATGATTCCGGTTAGATTTTTTTTCCTGTGTTTTTTCTTCCAGCGAATGTTCAGTGATTGTGTCGGTGCCGCTGCCACAGCTGCCCCAGTCAGGGTTGGCCAAAGCTGGGCTGATGGAGATCCTGCTGGAGGAGTGGATCCTGAGGCCTCTGCTGACCCTCGCCTCTGTCAGACCCACCGCCGAACTCTACCGCATCAAGAGGAAGATCATGGACAGCCCCTTCATACGTAAGGCATCGTTTTAATTACTCAGTTTCACGCATTCGTGACAGTGCTGTTGATCGAGGTCGAGGTGTCGTAAACGGTGTGCAAGTCGTCCTGTTCTACATTCTTTTTTTTTCCGTGGCTTTTTTGTGATTTCCTGGATGTTTCTCTGTGCTCAGATGACTTTTGGAAGGAACACTACTTCTGGGAGAGTTCACTGGGTTTTAAATCTTCTCCATTTGTCCTTCATGAGTCCCAGAACCTCAAAAAGAACTTGTCACTGTTCCCAGGCTGGTGTATTTAAACTGCACTAGTCTTCTGTTTTTTTCTCAGATCTCTTTTTAAATGTTTTATGTGAGGATTTAAGTGAACGGTCTGGCAGAGCAAGTCTCAGTATCTGCACGAAAACCAGCTGTAGCACGACCAGCCTGGTAATTGTTGCATTTAGGACCTCAGGAGGTGAATGCTTTAGTAGTTGGTATTCAATCACTCTTCACTTCAGTACATAATAATATTATTTAAAAGTCAGTATAGTGTCATGTGCTGTAGGGTGAGAACCCGAATTCAGGATAGACTGAATGGAAAGTTTTTGACTGTTAAAGTCCAAAGGAGCACAAAATTCCAGAGGCAAGAGGAAAACACAATCCAGAGCTGTCAGGGAACACACTGGGAAACTAAACAGATGCTCAAACACTACAGAGAAATGCAGGGCTGGAGTACTCATACACATGAGATAAAAAAACAAGGGAAGGTGGACAGATGAGGTTAACGAGATACAGCTGAAACCAGTAACGATAATTAAAGCGAGATACGGAACACAATTGACTACCAAAATAAAACAGGAAGTACCTAGCAAGTTAAGAGTTTAGACACACGGATACACACAGCAGCTTTACACACAGTGAAAGACCAGGATAAACTAATAGGCATCAAATTGTAAACAATAAACAAAGACAGTTTAACCTGAGAAGCTCAAATTCTTTACATGATATTATTCCCTCTCATATCATTAAGGATGCTTTGAATACAATTGGGTCCTGTATCTTATTTTTGATGAACTCATCACTGTTATCTGGCTGTGTTCCGACATGCAGCCGTGCAACCTTTTATTAAGAAAAGCAGTCTTGATCATAATGTTCTTGCAAATTACAGGCTGATTTCTAAACTCCCTTTTATGTCAAAAATTTTAGAGAAAATAGTGCTTCAGCAGCTACAGACCCATTTAGAGACAAACGGTATCAGTGATAAATTCCAGCCTGGATTTAAACCGTGTCACAGTACCAAAACTGCCCTACTAGCAGTTTTCAATGACCTCCTTCTTATCGGTGACTCAGGGCGCTCCGCGGTCTTAGTTCTATTAGATCAGGATTGACCATGATATTCTTTTTTGTAAACTCAAAAGACACGACGTCGTAGCCTCACCACAAGCTTTATTTAAAGCATACTATCACTGCACAAAAAAGTGCATTTTAATGTAAAAAAAAACCTTTCTAAACAAAGGATCACAGTATCCACAGTCCTTCGTCTAATGCTTTTAGAAAAGGTTAAAGGTGAAACTCCCTTTTTTGTCAGACAATCAGCAAGTTGGGTTTTGGAATTTGACGAACAAACATGTTTGTTTTTCTTGGCTTGTATCAGCTCTTTAATGTTGCTCATTTCTAGCCTCAGTCTCTTCTCTGTAACCTACTTAGTGCATACGAGTGTGTCAAACAAGGAAACTGTGATATTTTACTACCAGTGTTGAGCATAATGTCTCTGACCTTATTGTACCAATAAAGTGAAGCATCTGCAAATACATACACACACTTTTTTAATTTCCATAGAACATTGTCCTTGCCAGCTTCAGGTCGGGGGGCGAAGATAAATGTGTCTCGACAGTTCGCTTCCCTGCACAAAGGCAGTTTTCATTGAATTCACTTTTCACTTGTTTTGACATATCACAGCTAGCACCAGTCTGAGGGACTCAGATCCACATGTTGGAGAGTCTTTCTGTAGTCTTTGAATATTTACCTCTTCAAACCCGCGTGCCTAATACTCTTATGTTGAACACTGTTGTCTCTGTTAGTAAAAATGATCAGCTATCCTGCCCTCAACTTTACATCTGCAGAGGAGACAGGATGTATGTATGTAAAAGGCTCATTTGCAGTGTGTGTCACAGAAATGTTCTCTGTAGTGTTAGTTTCTCTGTCACTAGTGATGTCTTCTCCTCACTACTCTGTTTACCATCTGATGCTTCTGTCTCATCTTTTTCAATTGTCTTTGTTGTCAGTGTCATCATCTTGTACTTGGTGGTATTGTGGTAGAACAAAAACAAAAAAGACACATAAGGTTGACCGGCTCACAGGCCAGAACAAGGTTGGAACAGCTGCAAGAAACACATATGCAACACATCAAAGATGCTCCTCGTTTTTCAAAGGGACTGATGTGACATCTGTTCAGTTTCTTACTAATTTCAAAGAAGTAAGAATCAGTAGTGATCAGAAGGTCTGCTCAGTTATGTTTGTTCAAGATAACATGTTCTATCTGTGTTTTGTTTTTTTCACCAAGAACAAATTGGACTTTTAGACATAAATTGGTTCTAACAGAGATAATTTCAAATGTTAACCACACGTGTTCTCCGTATTCCTTAGAATTGGGTTAAAGTATATATCTGTTAAGTGCTTTTTTACATAAAATGATTTATATTTTTGATTTAATAACCCCGTAAAGCAGTGAGTCCACCAGATCTGCCAAAATTGCATGAGTAACACAACAAAAGGGTTAAATGAATTACTTTAATTGGCCACTCTCTATCTCGCTCTGTTTTTCCCTTCTTATCTCGCCAAAAGACCAAGCTCTGTTGGTGGCAGATCAGTTCGTAGTGACGTTTGACGGTCACTTGTATGAGCTGCCAGTTTCGTGTCCACTACTCCTGGCCCGAGACGTCGACCGCGACCCGTCATTCACGCTGCTGCTCGGCACAGACGCGCAGAACCTCCTCCTGTTACAAATGAATAACCACACCATCAACGTTCAGCGCAACGGGCAGGTATGTGTTACTGCTGGCAAATAAAGAGTGTTCAAGCCATGAGGAATATGAATGCTTAAATGCTTGTGTCACAGGTGAGGACCGACTGCAGCGGCGCCGTCAGCCACATGTTTCTCGCTGATGATGGAGTGACAGTCAGGAAAGCATCAAACGTGGTGCAGATGTCCAGTCAGAGTGGGGTGTCCGTGTCATGTGACCTGTCGCTCGAATTGTGCAGCTTCACTCTGGATGGATGGTTGCATGGTGGGAAAGATTCAGCATGGCCCGTTATAAACATGTCTTCATATTCTCACACATATCCACCTTTCTCGCCTGCACAGGTGTGTCCACCGGTCTGTTTGGGACCAACGATAACGACGCAGGAAATGATTTTCCTATGTTTGATGGATCTCAGGCTAAAAACTTGGAGGATTTTCTCTCCACCTGGCAGGTAGGATCAGTGAGGGGTCAATCAACACATGGCATCGGTTCATTTCTCAAAAAAGATGTACAATAGGAAATAAAGCGATTCGCGGATTTTTATTCGTTTAAACTCATTTGATTGAAAATAGAACAAAAACTTTTTAAACTGAAAAAGGACTGGGTAAGACTGAATAATTGAGGAATGTTCTCAGGATTAAAATAATCAGGAGCGGTCATGGTCTTCAGGCCCTCGAGGGAATTCATTAGAAATATAAAAACCACTCCGTAGCACATGTTAAAGCTCTGACATTGAAAGAAAAAGCAGATAGAAACAAGATGCCGAAACTTCACTGGGCATAGCAATATTCTGGGCTTGGGTCCACTCATATACTAAGATCAGGCGTGGAAAGCTGTTTACTGGTATGACAGATAAAAATCACTATTTTGGCAGGGTCAAATAGAACAGTACAGTTAGCAGTACACACTTAAAATCATGCATTTTCAGCATGCATTATAGCATAGTGTCAATAGCAATTATATGAAGTGGAATGGGTTCCTCTGTCACCTGTTATGGGCCCATTATTGATGAAAGATATAAAAATAAATAAATAAAATCCTCTTTCAACTCAAAGGTTTTAAATAAAAAGGATTTGGTCCTTAGCAAGTCTTAAAATTATTTAAATATGACTTCAGATGAACAGCAACTCTCACATCACTGTGGAGGGATTTTGGCCCTTTCGCCTTTATAACACTGCTTCAGCTCGTTGGGCGCTTGATTACGCACATCATTTTTTTTTGAGTGCGCCATGGCAACACATCGAATGATATCTTTTTCAGCCATTCTATGACCCAGTTGTGGCCGAGCTTTAGCTGTTAGAAAGATGACCTCATATTTGACTAGAATACTTTGGTATATGGAGAAGTTCATGGTCGACTCAGCAACTGAGAGGTGCTCAGGTCCTGAGCCTGCAGTCCAAATCATTACCCCTTCCCCACCGTGCTTTACAGTTATGAGGTGTTTGTGCTGACGTGCTGTGTTTGCTTTACTCCAAATGTAGCGCTATGCATTAAGGACAAGCTTCTCCTTTGTTTTTGTCTCCAAAAGTCTTGTAGTTTGTTCAGAAGCAGCTTTTCAAACCCAAGCTGTGCTGCCAGGTTCCTTTAGTCATTGCTCCTGGGTGTTTGACCCAGCGTTTTCAGCAGATTGATTGAAATTCTGGCTTTGTATAGTTTAGTCTTGAGTTTAGTTCTTTTGGTGTCTCTGAGTTTATCTGTATTTGGACCAGTAGCGGTCCCTGGCCTGGAGGTTGGGGACCGCTGTTCTAAAAAACATGATCTGCCTCCCACAGATTGTGAATGTGACATTTGAGGGAGGAAGCTTTCTCCTGGCAGTACTTCCAAATAAGCCCCACATATTCAATCATTTTCTAAAAGTACTGTATTGAACGTTAACATCTAACATGCTGGAGTCTGAGATGTAGCTCTTGGGTTTTTGGAAGTTTCTCTGAGCACTTGGGCTTAATTTCCAGCGTCAAGCGCTCTTAAAGATTGTGTTAACACACAGCTGAATTCTCCTGAGCAGCAAACTGCCAAAACTTCTGCTTTTATAGAGTTGCTCACACTCACTGATGATCAGTTAATCACATGCATTTGATCTGCTACTCTCTTAATTCCTTTGGAATTAATGAGTCGTTAGATTTTATACACGTTGGCTTATTTGTGTTGAGTAAATAATGAAATAAATCAGTTTAAACATTTGATTGGTGGTTTTGGTTCTCGGTTGGTTAAATCATTATCAAATCAATGCATTCTACTTTCATTTGCTTTTCAGACAACATCCTAATATTTCTTGAAATCAAGTTTCAATGAGGTTGTGGAATCTAATGTCTACAAATGTTTGCACATTTGTCTTGGCTGAGTTTTTGTCAGTTTTGCCTGAGCTTTGACCTCTTGTATGTGTCTTTAGATGAAACCTACATGCATTAAACCTTCTGCGACAGCAGCCGTCAGTCCAGTGAGCTGTGACTCTCTGTTCTCTTCACCCGATTCTCCCCTCAGCTCTTGTTTCAGGGTGGTAAGTTAAAAAAACACACACAGCAGGCATGTACAGGTGGTTTCCTCACCAGAAAACTTTTAATAAAATCGCATTTATGTTTGAAAAGCTGGTCATTTTTTGTTTATTTTTCTGGTTGATCACATGTATTGTTCTCACAAACCTGCGTTTGTGTCGTCAGGTGGATCCCGGTCAGTTCATGTCTGTGTGTAAACTCAGCTCATCGAGAGCACCCTGCAGATTAGCGTTTGCTTTCGTTCACCTCTGCCAGCAGAACTACATACCCATGGACGTCCCCGTTCAATGCAGTGAGTTAGGCCGTTACATAAGACATGCATGCTTATTCTTGTACTAATGTGTCCGTGTGTTTGAATTCAAACATGCAAAATGTATATTTGGTATGTAGTTTTAATTTGTTTTTTGTGTGTGTTTGTGTTTTAGTGAAAGTATAAAGGGAGGACAAGCTAATGAAGAGCAAAAATGGCCAGTTTCTGACCTCTGTGAGCTGCTATAATGGGCAGATTTACTCTTTATACCACTGTTTGTGCCCCACTGCCTTCATACTTTTATATTGTACTCCACTGTATAGTCACACATTCTTATACCGCCTGTAATGTACGCTTCGGTCCTGTTTAGACTTAAGCCGATGATCCCATTAATGTGAATGCAAACACATTCACTGTAGCAAGTAGTTTATTAATAACACAATGTATTAAAATGTTTTTTAAAAAATATTTGTGTCAATGCCTTGTGATACTTTTCAAACTTTGCTTATGTGGCCAGAAAAATTACAAACACAAAGTTTGGAGGAAAAAAAATGTTATTTTTTTCAATAAAAGGCATAAACGATCAGGACATGAAAGTCAAAACACATGAGCCACAGATGTGCTAACAGGGTAACACCCAGGCTGTGGTTTGTAGTGCAAAGAAGTGAAGATGCTGAAGACTCACTTTGGTCAGAGACATTTACTAATCCTCACTAAAACTCAGTAAAACATCCTCGTTTCTTAGTTAACTTGTCCCTTGGAAGATGGGTATGTAATTGTGTATCTTTGACTTCTGTCTTTGCGTGACACATTCGGCAATCCAGACAATGTTCCGACACTCCTGCTCCTTAAGTTTGATGTAAGAGTAAAATACTCCAAAGTGGAATTGCTGCAGGAAAGCAAGTATGTTCAGCTTCACCTGGAAAAAATGATACACGTGTAAGCTGCAAGAATCTACAGTCAGGCCAACTTAAAAAAAAAAAAAAATAAGCATGTACTAATATTGAAGTTTAATTAATCACCAGTACTTTTTAGAAAATATACTTTCACCAGCCATTTTATTAGGTTCATCTGTTCCACTGCTTGTTGACACAAATGTCTAATTGGCCAAATCAGACCAGACAAGGTGGTGAAGAAACATGCTTAAAGCAATTTTAAACATGATAGAGTCGTCTCTGGGGTTTACAGAGGTCGAAAACACGGAAATATCCGGTGAGCTGCAGTTCTTGTAGAAGCCAGGCATCATGGGACAATAGCCAGACTGCTTTAAACTGGTAGGAAGGCAACAGTAACTCAGATAACCAAGTTACAACCAAGGTATGCAGAAGAGCATCTTCTACAGCAACACGAGAGCACACCTGTGAATCTGAATCCCTCCCACTAAAAATTCTAGCTCTGAAGACAAAAGCAGCTCCAACTAGGTGTGGTGTACCTAATAAAGTGGTTAGTGACTGCATGTCAGATTCTCATATTTGAAAGAATGGCAAAATGCTCAGCCTGGTTCGAATGTTTTTACAATGTTGGAAAGTAGAAAAGAAATCTGTGACAGTTCAAAACAGAGCCATTGTTACCTCTTGTTCGAAGAATCGGTCCTCAAGTGTCTTAAAATCTGATCCAGGCTCGGGGTCGTCAAAAACCACTTTATAGTCCTGCAGGAAAGTTTGAGTTTACGCTGACCACATGTCTGACCCAAATTATGTGCAATAACAACTGTGCAGCATCTTAGAGGACATGAGGTCAGACTCACTGGGTAGCAGTCAGCCACAGCTTTGACCTGCTCGTGGTCCTCCGCCTGGGCCAGGAGTGTCAGTCCTCCAGGGTGAAGTTTGCCACAGGATGGATACAGCGCGCTCCTGTCTGCACTGCTGAGATCCGTCCCAAAGGAGTTCACTGTGATGATGAAGGCCCGCCTGTCCGCCTCAAACTGCGGCACGCATACAAGCACACGGCATTTACAGCAAAACAAATCTCAAGTAGTTTGTAAGACTTCAGTTAAACAAACCCATAGAGTATGAAAAGCCAGAGTACCTCCAGGACAGGGCACATTACATCCTTTGTGGCACCGCCCACGCTCTTGCAGAAAGAGTGAAAAGACTGCAAATATGCCTGTGCAGTAGAACAAAAGGCACTGAGATCAGCACAACGTTCATGAAAAACAGATCCCTTTCAGATGCTGCTGTAAAACTTTAGTGCAGCTGTTAAACATGTTTATCGCAGTAGTATAAAATACAATAAAGAATTTATAGCATATTTATAGCGTGCACAAATACTATAACACAGGTGTCAAAGCTGAGTTAGTTTAGTCATGCCACCATATGCTCTGCTCTGCTCGCCTTATACAGTTTGTTTCTCAGGACCTCAGCCTCCATCTCATCCAGGCTGGACTCAGATACGGCATCCTGGAAAAACTGACCTATGGCAAGAATAAAACAACGCAGCAATTTTTAGATGACAAACCTTAAGCATAGAAGCCCACTCCTGACATGAAAAATAATAACATATGGTCAAAACTATTTTTACTAATATCCCTGCTCACACACTGACTCATTTTTTTTAGCCGTGCTGAGTGAACAGAAAGCCAGAGAACTCTAAAATAAAATAAAAAAAGCAGTCATAGCTTATTAGATTTTTACCAACTAACAGTATGCACGCTTGTTTGGAAGATATTATGAACACATCAGGAGGGATAAACAGCCAAGGAAGAAAAAAGAAAAGAAAACAGAAACTTTCATTGCCTTTTAATGAATAGTGCTAATCTGGTTTTGTCATTTGACACCTGACAAGTTCCAAAATTTACTAAAAAAGACACCAAGTGTGCACCGCTGTATTTTCTAAAACATCTCAAATGAAAATGACATTTTTATGAGTAAACATCTTGATTTCTTACTTTAAGAACTTTTATAAGGACACAAAAAAAGTTAAAACAAAGTTTAATTTGGGGAGTCATCGAACTAGGAAGTGGACACAGCCTGAGCAAGAGTAATCAAAAATACATATTCATCACTGCACTGAGATTACATGAAACTACTGCTACTCCCACCACTACTGCAACCAACACCTCCTAATACTTTTACTACTACTAATATAATAACACTGTAATTTCCTTTCAGTGTTTTGGAATAACACTTTAATACTCTGAGCAATTACGATGTAACACTTCACTTTCCATTATTATGTTGCGCACTTGCAGTTTCTGATGATCATTGCAAAGAGCTCCTCATAATGCTATGTGTTAGAAATCAAAGTTATATCACTCTGATGAAAAGTCCCAGTCTGATGAGGTCATGTGAGACGTTTAATATTGTATCTGTACCCCAAAAGGTTCATAAGGCTCTAATGACTAAATTAAAAAAGAAAAACTTCCAGTAAACTGTGGTTAATGAAGCAGGATGAGTGAGCAGGACCTGTTTTCTCTTTGCAAGCATCAGTGGGTCTTCATTACAGCATCATAAGTGTTTTTAGTGATGTTTTCTTCAGTTAAAAACTCATTCATATTTAAATCTGGTCCGTCACTGTGGCTGAAAGCGTATTAGAGCTGTTAATTAAAAGATAATTAAATATTAATAATATCAATGTTTGTCATCATTAAGAATAAAAAAAAAATAAAACCAGAGTTTACCTAGTGGTGTGTCCACCAGGATGGCAGAGTACAGTTCAGCTGGAGTGCGAGCAATGCCCACGGCTGCCATTTGGTCAAACGCTCCCAGTGGGTGACACCGTGGGAGCAGCTCTGACACATCTTTGTTCTTCAGGGCCCCCGTGATCAGCATCACCACATTGTCGATCATGTAGCTGTAACTATGGCAACACAGAGACCACATGAACTGAATATCCTTTTTACCCTGCATGACAGTTCCTTTAAAAATGTTTTCTGCTCTTTCCAATTTTTATAAACCACAAAGAGTTTTGTAGAAGGAAGGTTTTCTTCAGATATAATGAATTTTATATGAGACGTCGCCATCTTTCCCACAAGGTTTCCACTGTCTGCGTAAACACTGTCCTCTTTAGTTGAAAATCTTAGCAGCGGCTAACCTGCAGGGTGCTGTTGAATCACATCTGCTTATCCTGTGACACAAGCTATAAATAAAGCACATACAGTGACTAGGCACACCTTATATAGTCAAGGAAGGTAGACAGGGGTGGCAGGGCGTTGGAGCGCAGGCAGCTGAATTCAGTTACCAGATTCTCCCTCAGCTTGCTGTCCAGCAGGGACACAGTCAAATCTCCCTCAGAAGAGGACAGCAGCTTACCGTAGTCTGTGCTCTGAAGGTGTAGCTTCATATCTGAGCGGAGGACATGGCAAATCGGATGTTTTATACTCCAGTGATTGTTAGTTTGCAGTTTTTAAAAAAGCAGGAAAAGGTGAAAAATCAGCATAAATTTAGAAAATATTTCTGATTTTTGATGAACCTGTTAAACAAGCTACTGATTACAGATAGATAGATAGATAGATAGATAGATAGATAGATAGATAGATAGATAGATAGATAGACTGCAGGTATTGCACATTTTCACATTATGACACATTATATGTGTGATATAAAATGCTTACCCTCGAGTGTGTCACACTGGGCCAGATTATGATAATCAGTCTGAGACAGAATCCCAGCTTTCATTCCTCGAACCAAACCCTCCAGGTAGCCGTGATCCACATTAAAGCTGAGCTCCTCGCACGCTGCCATAATGC
Organism: Hemichromis elongatus; assembly: GCA_015108515.1. Lineage (NCBI taxonomy): Eukaryota > Metazoa > Chordata > Actinopteri > Cichliformes > Cichlidae > Hemichromis > Hemichromis elongatus. The sequence continues at coordinate 19,317 of VUQR01007418.1, read as the reverse complement.
CAAACGAGTTACTAACAAGAACTGCTGCAGTCGCAGCGTGATTTTAGCTTTTCTTTTTATATATCGGCTTCTGCACAATTCCCTCACTGACTAACATTCATGCTGTTATTTTTCCTTCCTCTTTGAGAGCAAGAACTTCCATGGCTAAAAGTGTTTGCTGTCTCAGTTCCTGCTTTTAGTACATTCGCTCTGACTCGTGTGCATTCACCCACACTGTTTGAATCACTGTTTAGCAGGAATTTCAAAAATGAAATCAAATAAAGACCCAAAATTTGTTTGTGTTTT
>VUQR01007417.1:0-11339 GCA_015108515.1 Hemichromis elongatus | reverse complement strand
TGAGCTGTGTGTGTGTTGTCTGCAGCTAGTGAGCTGTGTGTGTTGTCTGCAGCTAGTGAGCTGTGTGTGTTGTCTGCAGCTAGTGAGCTGTGTGTGTTGTCTGCAGCTAGTGAGCTGTGTGTGTTGTCTGCAGCTAGTGAGCTGTGTGTGTTGTCTGCAGCTAGTGAGCTGTGTGTGTTGTCTGCAGCTAGTGAGCTGTCTTTTTGTTTGTTGCTTGCTCCTGCTCAGTGGAGAGGAGTGTGTTTGGTCACCATTCTTTTGACTTACCTTTCAGTTCACTGACCAACCTTCGAGTTTTGTTTCTGTAAATGGTGATAACAGCTTGCCCGTCTCTTTTAGTTGAGTTATCAATAGAAGCTTTAATAAAACTCTTTAATTTAACTATTTTGCCTCTGTCTCCTCTTTTCAACCCGGACACTTTTTGTTACTTCCCTCACATCGCCTGGACCCTTTTGGGGGAACGTAACAATTGCATCACAGAGACAACAACCGCAAGTCATTAGAGCAAGATTATAATATCTTGTCAGACTCTGACACCATCAGTGCAGTATGTACATGTATGTATGTGTCAGTGTGCATGTAGATGTCTTACCTAGTCGCGGATCATATTGTCTCATCTGCACTTCTTCCACACAGTCTGCTGGGAACCATCCTGTTCTCCCTTTGACCGTGCCTTCCCAGAAACCTCCTTCCCCAATGCTGAGCACTGACAAAGAGAGAGAGAGAGAGAATGGGGAACTAAATCAGTCAAACATTTCATTAAATGAGCTTGAGCTGTCATCATTGTGAGGTTGTGGAGTCTTGGGAAGGGGAACAAAAAGGACAAAGGGCCACACAACCAACTGAGGTATTTAGGGTTTTTTTTTGTTCTTTCTTCATCCATTACACAATGAAGTGTGCACACAGGGATTGGAAAGAAAGAACAGGAGTAAAAGATTTTGTTTCACAAATACACATAGACACAAAGTCCACTGACACAAAGAGGAGAAACTGGGAAGCAGAAATACTGGTCTGTAACTTATGTACCATGCCACGTTGCAACATATTTTCATTCTCCCTCATACCAGTAACTAAGTTTAACAATTTAAAATGTCACAGAGGGACAAACTGATATTTTAAAAAAAGAGAAGAGGAATGATAAAAAAAAAAAGCAGTGAGAGTTAATGAAAGGCAGAAAAAAAGACTAAGTAGAGGTTGTGAAACAGAACAAGACGACCGGAAGGAAAAAGAAAGAGATCCCTTCTAAGTTCCGCTGTGGTAATTAGAGATGAGTGTATAGTTGATATTGATCTTCCCTGCAGGACTGAGCCAGCACACTCATTTCTACAACACTCATCCATTATCCCAGCAAGGCAACAGACACACATGGACACGCACACACACACACACACACACACACACACACACACACTCCTCAGAGATCACCAGCTGGAACTGAAGCTTTGCCTGAGTGAGCCCTTCTTCTAAGCTGGTTGCTAGGATACGCCAGTGTGATGTTGCAGCCAGCAGACAGTCTGCTAAATGATGTAGTCTGCTTCCTCCAACTATATTCCACTCTGGCATGGGGACATGTCATGGTGGTGTAACCTGGGGCACTTTGAGAAGCAGCCAGCTGGACTGAAATGATAGCAAATGTTCAAATATCAGTCATTCACTGCAAAAAAACACATTTTCTCAATGACTTACTTGACTTACTAGGCCTAGGTCTACAGAAATACCTCACCCAGCCCTAACCCTCAGTTTATTTTTTTTATATAATATGATCAGAGGCACATGGGCTGCACCAGACCAGAGTGGAAAAATGTGCTTTAGTACACTGTGTGATGTTTAAACCAACCGTGTTAAATTAAACTTATTAATTACCTTTAATTTTAAAGCAGAACTTCTCGAATGTTGTTGTTTGCTCCTCTGGGAATGGCAAAGTTTTATTAACTAGAAAATGTATTAGTTTTCATAAAACTATTGGGCTCCAAGGTGTGGTGGAGCCTATCCTGTGTGTGGGAAGTAGAGCCCGGCATTAGAAAACTCATTAAAGGAAATGCTCTGAAATCTTTGAAACTTTGGTGTTTGATAGGTTCATTCAACTTCGTTCATGTAAATGGGGAGTCTTCGTTACATGTGAGTTTCACGGGTTCAGGCAATGTAAAACCGTATATTTTGTTATTTGATGGGTATTTTGACGGGTATGCAGATGATACTCAGCTATAGCTATCTATGAAGAAGCATGACAAACTAATTTGTTCAACTACGCGCATGTCTCAAAGATATAAAGGCCATGGTGTTCCAAAATTTTCTTCTCTCAAATTCAGACAAAACCAAGTTTCTTTCCTAAAGAGATTCTTATTTTGGATGACATTGCCTTGGCCTCCAGTAATACTGGGAGCAGAGAACACTGAGCACCTGTTCTCTACTCACCTCTTTTTCACTTCCCACGTGCTACCACTGCAGCATGTCATTATATATTTGTTAGTCCGTCTTTTGTCCTGTTTCCCTATACTCTCTTTTTCCCCCCACCACTCAAATGGCCAAGGCAAATGACTGAACCTCACTGAGGCTGGTTCTGCTGGAGGTTTCTTGCTGTTAAAAGGGAGATTTTCCTTCCCACCATCACAAGATGCTTGTTCTATGGGGTCATTAGATTGCTGGGGTTTTCTCAAGAATACTGCAAGTCTTTACCTTTGAGTATAAGGCGCTTTGAGGCAACAGTTCCTGTGATTTGATGCTATATAAAGAAACCTAAATTCAAATAAACAGAATTGAATTGAACTAAAATGAAATGCCAAAACCCAGGAGGCAACGGCGTTAATCAAGACACCAATGTGCTCCCCAGTTTGCATAATAATACTATAATTATGGTATAGTTATACCATATTTTTTTAAAAATCAGCCTGTTCACTTGTATACACATGTAACCCCTCTAAAAGCTGCTTCTTTCAGACACAACCTTCACTTACTCACTAGACAAAAGCAAAGTGGAGGAGGAAGGAACGGCTGTTTATTGACTCCCTACTCCCTGCTGTAAAAAAACATGACACTCAGCACACAGAGGATACGTGGACTGATCCCCCCCTCTGATCTCAGCTTAACACAACTTTACCCCACCTGTCTCCTGAGAACCGACTTACTCTGTCTGTTTTTTCCATCTCTACTATACAAGTCTTTCGTTCTCTGTGCTTCTGAATAATTTCCCAGCTATCAGCTCCATCCACCCTCTTTGTCTCTGACAATGTGCCTGCCTGTACTGTAATCATGTCCCTGCAATAGACAGGTGCTGGCTGTGCTTTCTGTTCCCCAATGACAGAAATGAAAGAAAAGGTGAGACCTCTGATTGATCTTTGAGGCCGCCCTCACTTAATTCCCTCACTCTCTTATACCACACTACTAATCTATTTCTGGTCAGAACACAGACAGAATCGACCACTGACTGAGAATTCACTGTTTTACATACAGTATATACTGCATGTGCGCCAGTATATATGCAATCATCCTTCTTTGCTGAATTTGAGTCACACCCCAGCCACTATGAAATCTGAAATCAATCCAACGGATTGCTTGTAAGTGAAATAAAAAAGAAGATCAGTGACAAAAATGTGTGCATACATACAAGCATAGATGGAATTAAATGCATACCATGCTTTCTAATTTATTTAAGTAGCGAGGGAAAAACAATTATTTTAAACAAAATCTCATTAACTCTCTAGCACCTTTAATCATAATAGTTATAGGTATTATATTTATATAGTTAGTGCTAGTAATATTTGGCAATTAAAGTGTTAAATTTTACTATGTTTTTACCAGAACTAGTACTACAGATATCCTGGTTACTGGATTTTGTTTACATGGGACAGAAAAAAGCAGTGCAAAAACGCATGTTTGTACTATGCTACACACACCAAAAGAAAAGTGCATGTGAGCACATGCTCTGGCATAACATCCAGCAATCCCTGCTGTGTGGGTTCCCTCCACCTTTCATTGCCACTACATTTTGTCACTTGCCAAAGCTGTGATGACAGCTGTTCCTGTGATCCAGATGTGGGCTCACAGAAGCCAAGTGACAGGAAGGAATGCACACAGTGCATATCTGCGCAGGATAAACAATACGTGTAAGGTTGCTTTCCTACAACTGCCAAATGGTGAGCCACAGTTCCAGACGGCATTCGGAAAAGGCTTCCCTACTGTACAGTCAAGTTTTAGATAAGTGTGACTGTTGTCCTTACAATGTGTCAGGACAAGTATAAAATAAATTAAGTGAAAAGACATGTCCCTTTTTTTTGCATTATAAGTCCAGTTGGTCAAAATGTGACTCTCAGTTTGTTTGAGCTCTGCTGCTCTTGAATTTAACTTTGGAGTTTTTTAGATGTACGGATGAAATCCAAAACAGTGTCCTGCTTCCCATGGAGGGCTTTCATGACTTAAATAAATAACACTGTGCTATACACTGTAATCAACACCTCAGCTGGACATGAGCCTCTCACTCTACTGCAGAATGGAAGGTCAGTCCTATCTCAGCTGTATGACTACTAGGCGTGACCTGCCACACTGAGTCATAATCACCTCCACAGGTAAACCAGTGTGAGTGGCATGTGTTGACATTCGTTCACACACACACACAGTTCTACATGAACACACCACTGCATGCATGGTTTCACACTAAGAAATCAGCTGCAAGTTGCGCTACTACTCTAAATCTACAAAGTGGAGCTGGATGCATTAAAGGGGAATATTGTGCAATGTACAATTTACTGCACAGTCATACTGGAACCTCACTTTGCTCATCCCAGAGGAACGAAGAAGGGTTGAGGTCTAAACAGTGTTACTTTTCTAAATATACAGACTCACTTCACAGGCTGTATGTAGGGCACCAAGTGCTGGAGGGGGCACACTGACAGGCTAATGGTCATAATTTGTAATAATAATCATGATTATTTAAATTTATGTACAAGAAGCACAGCTACAGGCGGAGCCCCAAGGCAGTGTACTCCTAGTGCAAGTCCCAAGCCTGGATAAATTGGGAGAGTTGTGTCAGGAAGGGTAGCTGGCACAACATCTATCCCAAATCAAACATTCGGGCAATCAATAAGATTTCCCCACTGAATCTGTGGGAGCCTGGGTTAACAATGACTGCCACTGATGCTGTTGGCCAGCAGGGTGCTGGTGGAAATCATGCTACTGATTGCTGAAGACAAAGGCATGGATGTAGTGAAGGAGGACATGCAGGGGGTTGGTGACAGAAGAAGATGCCAGGGATAGGGTGGAGGGAGATGATCTGCTGTGGTGACTCCTAAAGAAGAAGATTTAAATGTATGTCAATGTACCCTTACCTCCATGCACATGTATTTTTTTTTTTAGCATTTTTAGGACACCCAAAGAAATTTTAAAAAGAGACAAAGACAAAAACCTTTTCAATTTCATTTACTAAAGATTAAAATGCATTTTTTATGTAAAATGCTCAAAAAACAGAAAGTACATAGATTTCTGCTGAAAGAAGTAACACCAGGCATTTTGCCTCACTGCTGACCAACAACGCTTGTGTGCATTTCTATCCCCAAAGAACAGAATGATTATTGTTTGCATGGATATATCTTCAAACTATATGAAAAAGGTAGCGACTGCTCCAAATAACTACATTTAATTCTTCTATAACTTATCGTAGCTGGATAAATGATTACATAATAACAGATAACTCAGTGTTCCTAAAATCATAAATAACCCCATAAACTTGCAGGATTGCGCTAAAAATGCCTAAGCCAACCCTGCACTGAGGAACTGTGACTGTACAGGCCACCTACTGAGAACCTGCTGCTTTGTGCCTTAAACCAATAGACAAAAACACAAAACAAACAAAAAAGACTTGACATAACCTGCATGACAGGAAACATTTTTACTCTCCTTTTATCTGGCTTTCAAAGTCTTTTACTAACTGTTTACAGCATTTTACTCATCTTTGTGCAGGAGTGCTTTTGGAAATTATTTGTACACAATATAATTTAATGGCGATAGATTATATCAACAGCATGGATAAGAAGTCACGAGACATGAAGTATTGTGAAATTATGTACTCAAAGTTATGTTTATCAAAAAATGTGTAATTCTCTGTAAACTTTAGGAAGCTCATCCCCTCTTGATTCCTCTCAATAACAATTGGGAAAGCTTTGAAAGCAGTATATTTTACCAGTTCCTAATGTCTTAATTGCAAGCAGTTGTTATTAGACTCTTTAAAGCTATTGTGGGTGTTGCCGTGAAATATGTTTTGTGTGTGTCTTGCTGAAATAAAGAAATACTTGCTAGAAAAAAGACGTTCTCTAGATGACAACATATGATGCTACAGACCAGTAAAAACCCCTCAGCATCCATGGTGCATTCACAGTTGTGCCAGTTATCTGCATTTATACCTGTAACAAGTTAAATTGTCACTCTAATCTTTAGAGATTATGAACACAAAGTCCATCATTTCCAAAAAGTATATATATATTTTTTTATTGGTCAGCCCATAGTTTTTCACAGAAATTTTTTCACATCAGTCCAGGATGATCATCTTAAATCATCTAAGGCCAAACCAAAGGAGACAGCAAACCTGGATCTTGTCTACTTATGCTTTATTGATAGTTCATACTTCATGCATTGTAGGACAAACTCTGGTAACTGGCAATAATGTTCAGAAATGTTCCTGAGCCCACAACAGAATCGTGGCCCAGTACTGGCTTATTATGGTCTCTGAATCCTAGCTTACAGAAATGTCTTCTAGTCTCTGAATCTTTTAATCAATTCTAGGTTGCACTATTTTTGCATTCTCACTTTTCTACCTTTGACCTTCTCAACAATGATCTGCTTTTGCCCATATGATTACTGACCAGAATAACTCACTCAAGTAAAGATTTCTATGGAGTAGTGTCACTACGTGAGGAATGGCACAACTGGTTAAAGGTGGAGGGGGCACATGTCTAAAAAAGAAGCAACATCTAAACATTAGGAGTGTTTCAGTTACTCTATATACCAAACCCTAGACTTTAAACGATGCCCTATTTTACCATATGATAGATTTAAAAATTCACAGGCTCAGGTGCAGCATATTGTACTCTACATTCAATATTTTAAAGCCTCGTGGGGATTCAAAGCATCTTGCCACAGTAGACTGTGCAGCTCCTCACCAGCCTTTTAACGAAAAATTCTTTAAAGAAACACAATACAAATTAAGCATGAAGCGAGACCAAAAGAAAAAAAAAGAAGAGAAGCATAACAGCACCCGAGAATGAAACAAAGGCAAATTAAGTGGCAGGCAGAGGCTTGCATTTAGCAGTGACAAAGAGAGATGAGAGCCAGACATATGCAAGCTGACAAAGAGGAAAAGCCATGTTTCAACAGATGCCTAGTTATTCATGACTGTCCAAAAAGTCTGTGGTGAAATTTTCGACAGTATTGTTCTGTCTGTGCGCGTGCTAAGACTGTGTTTTGCCCTCCGTTAAGACAGTCACGACTCCTGGTTTAAAAATAGCATCAGTGAGGATGCAGAGCTATTTATACTCTTCACACACCCTGCCTGCTGGCTTCAGTGCACCCCTGTTCGAGTGTGTGTTTCTGTCAGTGTGTCTCTGGCAAGTGATTGAGCTCATTTTAGTTCTTGATTTGTGTCATTCTAATGCATTGAGCTGAGTCATTCATTTAGTTTCTCTGCCTCTGATTGCCTTTGTTCCTCGTTATACAAGCACCCCCTCCTCAAATACACACAAACACACACACACACACGAACCACTGAGAGTCGTTTTCATGAATCAGTGAATGACAGATGATGAGGAAATGAGTAGATTTTTAAAAACACACACACATATATGTTTCCCAGGTAACAGGGTGCTGCGTCAAACTCTTGTATTTGCCCACAGAAGCAGACAAAGGATGCAGCTGTTCTGAGAGAGGCTGATGGCTTTCTGCCACTGATGCACTCACACTGATTCAGACAGAAACACCACAGAAGATTTGCCAAAGCCAAAGTACACCTTGATTTCCATGAAATGGTATGATGGTATAATTAAATATTGCATTTGTTGCTGAATTTTTGGAGTGTTGCAGTAATAATTCGTTTTAAATATTCTATAAAATTATCTGTAACTCACTCTTACTTTCAAAGTCTCCACCTATTAACTCTGGTTGTTAGGCCGACATAAATTAAGGCAGTCACATATCTAAAATAGTCACATTAAAAATGGTCTGCATATGTCTGCAGTCACACGTCACAGCTGCACGATAGCATAGGGACACAGACAGAAATACCATGAGACAGAGTGAATATGCTCTACCTGGTAGAGCTACTCGGAAGCTTGCTTCACAGTTGATAACAGTTACATTTAAACTGTTCTAAGCAGGAGCTTTCTGATGAAACACAAGCGATTGTAATTTATTTCACCATCCTGTTGCTGCTCCCTGCTGTTCACTTTATGAGCCGTGCTCCTTTATTCTGTTTCCTCTGTGAATCTTAGAGATTAAGAGAAGCAAACAAACAAGCACATTTTTATCACCAGTGTTCGGAGGCGCTAGAGACAAAAACTTCAACTGACTTGCAGTTTGAAAAATGCGGCTTTAATTGAATCAGGTAAAAATGTGAAGACTTGATCTAAACAGAGTTAAGTGTATTTATACTTCCTGGCCAAACTCATTATAAACTGTATTTCCATGTATTTTTGCATGTTTATGTAAATCACTACACCCATTTCCTTTTTTTGGTAGTGATCTGGAAGAGTTCTCCAGGCTTTTTAGCAACACTGAATGTTGACTGCCTTTTGGTCTCCATTCTCCATGCCGAGATGTGTAAAATGTTCAGCTAACAGCTCTTTGGGAATCACCTTATTAGTGCAAAAATACTATTTTATGACTGTCAAACACTGTCATTGTTGGAATTTCTCAAAGATTCAGATAAAGCAATGAAAATGTTTCCAATAGGCTACTTGTAACAAATTATCTAAATATTTAAAATTGATTCTTGATTAAATTGCTTATTATATGTCAACACAACACTCGTTCATTCTGGTTCGTTCTTGAGTTAAGTGCCTTTTTTAAGCTCGAATGATTCAGTGGTCACTATTAGGCGGCTTAACTAAATGGTCTAAAAATGGTCGGGTACAAGGACTGGACTGACCCCCCCCCAAAAAAAACAAATGTTGAAAGCCTAGAGAACTATTCCTCAAGACCACTTTAAAAATGAAAAGAAAGTCTAACTTCTTTGAAGCAAAGAAAATAAAGTGTGGATCAAGAATTTTGCATTTCATAGATACCATACAGTCCTATGCACCACTACTGCTCACACTAACCTCAAAAACAAACAAAAAGTACAATTGTCACATTGAAAAAGTTAAAGTAGTCACTCAGTGTACACTGTATCGTATTATACCAGAATGCATCAATGTAACTCCACTTGTAATACGGCCACTGGAACAGCTCCCAAAGATCCAAGTGTTCTTCATTAAGCATCACTGATATGTTACAATGATAACATTACTGAATGCTTAAAGTAAGTGTTATATGATGTGAAATAGGAACTGGCTGAGTAAGACCTTTCAGGATGAGACTATATCTCAGCCATCATAGCAATGTGTATGAGTGCAAGTGTGTCCGTGCATGAAACCAAGTGTGTGAAGGTGAATGAGAGCATTCCAATAAGCAGAGTGCAGCTGTTATTAGATTTGGATCCCTGCAGTCTTTATTAAACCTCAGTTCAGTTCGCTGTAATAGAGAGCGAGAGCAGAGTTGCATCTTTATGAAACAAGGCGGGCACAACCAGAGACATGCTAATACATGTGCACGCACGTACACACATACACACACATTCACAAACACACACATTCAAGAGCAAAGAGGACCATGTACTTTGTATAGAAATGCAAGAGGGACGTAGTTATTGCCTGCAAAATTTGAGACGCGGACTGCATGAAGGGAGGACACTTGGAACTGTGAAGAATAAGTAGCTTTTATAAAACTCAGAGAAAAAAAAAATATAAAAAATGAATGGGGAAGAAAATTATGGACACTGAAGAAGATGAAGGTGGACACAGAAAGGAATAGAGGTGGCAAGCAATTAAGAAGGAGGTGTGCAAAAGGGCAAGTGGACCCCAGAGTAGATACAAGACTGAATGGAGTACAGGGCCAATAAATAACAAGCAAGAGGGATGGTCACACTGCTTACAGTCAAATATGTGCTGTGCCCTGTTCATCCTCACAGGACTTCTTTTGCTTAGAAGAGGATGAGAGAGTGGTGCAGTTCCACTGAGAGGGAGAGAGAGAGAGAGGTGGGGAGGGAGAGGGAGGGAAACTGAAAGAAATAAAGACGACAAATTTAAGAAAAAATATAAAGAAACATGGTCAGACAGGGGGACACTTTTTGTGAATGACAGGAGAAGGAGGAGTGAAGCAAAGGAAGAAAGCTGGAGAAAAAAGAAAAAGAGACAGGTTGGGAGTATGGTAAATTATAGTGGGAGGAGGAGCAGGAAGAGAGGAGTGAGGAAAACTCCAAGGCTGACTCAGAGGGATCCCTTCTCACTTCTCATCTTATCTCAACTCCTCCCTCCCTCCCTTCCTCACAGGCTTGAAGGGAAGCTACATCACATACTTATTCTTTCATGCTCATTTGCTTTTTATTCATTCTTTCAGTCCTTCTCTATCGACCCTCAGGTGGAGACTAAAATAGAAGCAAGAGCTTCCTTAATATTTACCGTCTACTTGGGCTCTATTTTTCCCTAACTCCAGGGCAAAGCCACATAAAATTATAGCTTAGATTTTAAAGGAATACAAGGAAAAACATTAAATAAAAATACTGTTTATCATTAAATATAAGGAAGTGTAAAATGAAAAGAGAGACACACGTTGATATTGAAGAAGAAAAAAACCCATGTCTGGATCACTTCAAATCAAATCAAATCACTTTTATTGTCACATCACATGTGCAGGTACACTGGTACAGTACACGCGAGTGAAATTCTTGTGTGCGAGCTTCACAAGCAACAGAGGTGTGCAAAAATACAATAACACAAAACAAGCAAAATATAAGAATGGCTAAATCTGAGAGTAATAAATATATGTACAATATAAGAGTGTATGCATTACTGGATGTGTATACTAAATATGTTTTTCTACGTGTGTGTGTGTGTGTGTGTATACATATTTTACAAATTAAATAGAGTAAAAATAAAATAAAATATATAAAATATACAGAGGTTGCTAGTTGGTAGTTGATATACTGATGAGCAGAACCAGAATATAGCAGGGATGGATTAGCTGCAGACTAGCCATTGATTGCCTGTTGATTTTTTAACAGATCAAAGATGGATTGTTTGCTGCTGAGTCTTCAATCACAT
>VUQR01007414.1:0-17725 GCA_015108515.1 Hemichromis elongatus | reverse complement strand
AGTCGCGGGGGGGGGGGGGGGGGGGGGGGAGAGGGGGGGGGGGGGGGTGGGGTTGAAAGGGGGGTGTGAGGACTGAGAATGAGGACTGGGGCAGTGAGACTGCTGCTTATTAACCGTCACAGCCAGACATCCTGCGGTCACCTCATAAAACAAACCAGCTTGTGTTCCAGCTGTTGGCATAATACATTTATCCCACATCTACTTCCACTTAGTGAAAACACAGAGCATCATCTAGAAAAATGTATGAGTTTTGGCTTGGTGTGCTACAAGGTTTACAGAATTACACGCACTCTACACAATAATCCCCCTCTCACTTCTGTTATTCTACATGCAAACAGGTAGTTATTTAGTCTCTATATATGTAAAACATCTGTCTGTCGTACTTATTTAGAGAACAGAAATTAACTGGTGCTTGGTCTGAAATAAACAAGTCATTTAAAGGCACCATGGTGCCAATTTTTTAACATTTTTTCCCTTTTTCAGTTGTCTGGACACAACAGTTTAACAACAAAACAAACAGAGAGGTCAGTAACTGCTTGTTGCAGGGTTACTGTCAAAATTTAGGGGTGAAACAATTCTTGAGTACTATGATGGGTTGAATTAGCTCAAAACACAATGAATACAAACTCTTAAAGCTATTTTAGATTTCTTGGTAATAATTTTTAGGGAAATCATTTCTTTTCTTTTCTTTTTGTTTCCATTAAGACTTAAAAAAAAACCCTCAAATGCAAAACAGGGAGCACACCTTAGCAGCAAAAATATTAAAAGCAGCATTTCAAAAGCCAAACTGATACTAAATTAAGTTTCACAGTCCAATTAACCTTCCAGCTCAGCTCTATTGTGCCACCTGGTGTTTCTTTGCCCACTTCAGGCATGCAGAGTGAAGTTTGATGGAGGGAGTTTGTGTTAGGATGGCCGATGGCCATCCTTTACCTCTATTGATTTGATTGACTTGTGTGGGTGAGGGGGATGCTGACAGTGGTGCTTGTAGGACCTTATACTTCCAGAGGTCCAGCATTGAGGAGAAAATCCTTGGCTGTCTGTCTTAACACTAACCTCGCCAACCTTTACTAATCTCACCCTATCACCTTATAGCGTAGAGTGCCTCTGTTTAAGCAGAGTTTGACTGATTCTCAAGACTCAATCACACATCGCCTATGATACATTTGTTCAATCTAAACTGTGTTACTGTGCCATTTGCACTTCATAATGTATAAGTACCTGCAGCGATGCTGCTCTACTGCTCTACAATATGAGCATATATACACAGATGTATGTGATACATTATTAGATATAGGGAAATGAAATTGAGGAATCTGGGATTTGGTTTGATAAAATGAAAATATATCAATTATTTTTTTGGTTAACTTCAGTTCATCACATTCATGATATAAAAATCCATTTCTACTTGCTCTATTGAACAGTTACCATCAATTATTTACAAAGGCATGGGTATTAAAGGGACACACGCGGGATGAATGGTAGAACAAGATGAACATTTTTATATTGTCTTACTGTTTATATATCTACTATATTTCTTAGCAGGTACTCAGCTGTCTGGGGTGATGCGCAGTTTTTTTTTTTTTATCAAGTCCTTGAATACACACTCACTCACACTTTATTAGGTACACATTATTAGTACTGGGTTGAACTCTTTTTCCCTTCAGAAATGCCTTTATTCTTCATGGCATAGATTCAACAAGGTGCTGGAGACATGATACTATCACATAGTTGTGGCATGTTTGTTATCTGTGCATCCATCATGTGAATATCCTGTTCCAGCACATCCCAAAGATGATCTACTGGACTGAGATCTGATGGCTGAAAGCAGTTATCAGTAGATTGGCACACTGTGGTCATAAAGTGATGGACATGGCTGCAACAACACTCAGGTAGGCTGTAGTGTTTAAATAACTCAGTTGGTATTAAGGGGCCCAAAGAATGCCAAGACACACCATTGGCACCACCAACAACAACCTAAACTGTGGATACAAGGGAGGTTGGATCCACGCTTTTATACTGATTGAAACAAATTTTGAAACTGCCATCCTAATGTTGCAGCAGAAATGGTCCAGTTTTGGAGACCGGTGGCCTTAGTTCTTTGCTGAGAGGACCCGGTGTGGCCTTCTATAGCCAATCTGCTACAAGATTAGACATGTTGTGTTTTCAGATATGCTCTTCTGCATTTCTTGGTTGTAAAAAGTGGTTATTTTAGTTGCTGTTGCCTTCCTACCACCTCAGAACAGTCTCCTCTGACCTCTGGAATCAACAAGGCATTGTTGATTGCCCAAGAACTGCTGCTTACTGGATATTTTCTCTTTTTACTGACTATTTTCTGCAAACCCTAGAGATGATTGTGCAGAAAAATACTAGTAGATCAGCAGTTTTTGAAATTCTCTGGCTCCAGAAAGAATGCCTTGTTCAAGTAATCTAAATCCCCTTTCTTCCTCATTCTGATGCTCAGTTTGGATTTCAAAAGGTCGTCTTAAACACACCTACATGCCTAAATGCACTGAGTTTCTGCCACGTGATCAATAGAAATATGAACAAGTGTACCAAGCAAAGTGGGAGCTGAGTGTACATCATGCTAATAAAGACATTTACTGTAAGATGTTAACTTGAACAGCATTAAACAAGCCTCTGACTGAGGGTTTTCAATTAAACTGCTTGTGGCTGCAACACATTTGTGTCTACAAAACAGTGGCTTGACACACACTCTTAACAAAAGAGTTCATCCTTTGATCAAAAGCGCCTTGCAAGATATGCATAATATCATTCACACTTCTCAGTGTCAAGTTCCCTGGTAATGAAGGTTGGTCTGCAGACAAAGAGGAACTGTAGTTTTAACCTGCTCCACTCAGTAATGATGCGCTATGACTCTGGACAGCTGTGGCCCTCCTCCTCCTCGTCCTCCCTCCCAGTCAGCACAATTGGGCCTTCGCTGTTATCTGCATATGGACTAACAGATGCTCACGTCTGTGCTTGTGTTTGCACATTTCCCATGAACGGCTTGCACTTTCCCCTCCCTTCATCTTAGACCCCAACTCAACAGAAGATTTTGGTGGTGAAAGCATGTTTTATGTCAGTGGCAGTCTACTGTGAATGAAAACCATGAAACCACAGTTGACGAAACACAGCCTGGGGGCACCTCAGGGGAATACACTGGCTACTGTTGTCCCTTGGTGACTGACAGACTAAGCTACTGAATCCACTACTGAGACCACATGTGAACACACCTGTTACAGTATAATGCCTCCAGTGCTTATCGTAAGTAACACAGGAAACCAATGCTTCCCGAGGGGATCACCGAACCTACAACTCCAGCTGAAAGACAATAAACCTATCAGTGGTAAAAAAATACAGCAGCATTATCCTGGCCTGGGATTGCTGCGTAATCCCTCTATCTGAATCTCACATAACAAGCAAACAAAAAGGAATAATGGAAGATAATCTCACCCCGAGTTTGTTTAACATTTAGCAATTTACTCAGGTAACTTGGATTGGACTGGATTACCACTCACAACGTGCTTTCACCTCTATGCTAACCTCATGCACAGGAAACAAAACAGCTGATGACAAAGATCCAACCATAAAGGAGGATTAAAATACGTAACAGAGGTAGCATGTAGTGCTATCTGTGCTATAATGGCCCCTTCAGAAGAACGTCTTATTAGATGGAAGCTGAAAATCACACAAGCAAAAACTCTGACATTGAGACTCTAAAATCCACTCAATGTCTGAATTTTGCAGAAGAAATTTACATGGCAGCCACATTGGAGTTTTGTCTCGATCTATTATCTGGATAATTACATCCAATCCACGGGCATCTGCATGTACACCTGCTACAATAAGCACTCTAATTATCACAATTTTTCCCACATGGACAGTGTATCTTGTGTTTTTTGTTAATAAACATCATTCTCCAGGTAAAACGGAAACAACGGCATGATTGATTTACTTTAATAATTTTTGTCGAAAAGTGGAACTTGCTAGCAGTAAGAGGTCATGTGAGGTGACCTTTTAACTTCCCGGGCAGATTGTTTTTTAATAATGTGGCCACGGCAGATGGCATTCACAGCTGGCTGGGGTCCATTCACATCGCAAGCCAGTTGATCTGATCACAGAGCATTCGGTGAGCATTTGCACCTTTCATTTAAAAGCACTTTTTCTCATCTAGAAAAGACACTTTGATGGTGGTCACATTAGAGTCGGGTTTCATCAGAAGCTTATTAAGGTGTATGAGTAAGACTGCTAAAGACTTTTAACTCCAGACATTAATTATTTATACAAACAGTTGCTGTTCTTTACATGAGTCCTTTTACAGTGGTAAGTTCAGGCTTAAGCTTTAGCACAGTCCTGAAGGGACACCCATACAAACAAGCTGCGATAAGGACACAAAGGCCTGATGCACACACGAGGACAATAAGTCCAGACTGCCTCCCCAGCATGAGCTCCTTCCAACAAGTCCACGCTGACCACCGGGAGCGATGATCACCACAGTGCTTTCTTTCTCTCACTCGCGAGGTTCATCTGTTCATGATGGTTTCCTATTCACCGATCTGTCTGTCTCTTGTCTCTCGGCATCACATAGCTTGTGTATCATGTTCCTGTGGCACTGCACCACACAGCACTCAACTTGGCTGCAGACCCTCAGGACAGTAAAGCTACACAGACTCCCAGTGAACCTTGGCAAGTGCAGGGCACAGGCTTCATCCAAATTGTTAAATAATCAATGTGTTCCCATGGTAACCAGCACTCGCACAGTATTGGCTGGCAAACCGGCTTAGCCACCTCCCCTTGCTCCACCTCTCAGAGCTCTCACTGTTACCTCACTGCAGTTTATGCGGCTCTGTGCTCACACATGCCTGGCCATAGGCTGGATGTGCATCACTGCCTTTTCTACACAGACACAAGCACATACACACCGCAGAGCCCACACACCGATTTAAGTGAATATCACAGCTTATAATTTACATGTCTATAAAGATGTGACTCCTCAGCATTTAAGGCACAAATCCATTAGAAGAAGTATTCTTTTTATTCTGACTATGCATACCTTTAATAGCACACAGAGAGGCGAGTACCGAAAGGAAAAGGTTCAGCATTTTGCCAAAAAGCTTCCTTACACAGGTTTAGATGAGATAATTGGAAACACAGTACCACTGAAACAAATATGTTTATGAGTACAGTATTACCTGCTTGACTAGCACAAACTTGTCTAAAGTTAACAGTTTACTGTTTTATATGTAGTTATTTTTACAGTTTTTACAGCATTTTACTTTTTATTATTTCCAATAGGAGGAGCAAAATGAGTCTAAACATGTTTTCACACAGCCTCTTTAACACATAATTACTACTGTGGTAAACAAATGGTAAAAAAACATAACAAATATCAACAAATCCCATTTTAAATGTGTTGGTGAAGCTTGTATAACATATACGCAGGCAGCTGCCTCTGATCAAAATAATCCAAAACCTTAGGAAGGTTTGACTGTCAGCATTACATTCTGTGCCTTTAAACCCTCATCTTCGTCATAGGTAGAGGGGGGAAGAAGAAGGAGAGGCTTCAGCATGTGCACGGTGACAGCATGCTGACAGGGCAATAACCCTTTCCTCCTTAGCAAACATTTCCATATCAGTTCTGCTCTCACCAAGGCACACTGACATGGGAGCTCAGTCTCCAGTGGTGACATCGCAGTGAAATATGACAGTCAGCCCTGCTCAGATGATGCGCCCAGTCATTTAAATGATAGAGCCAATGCTGAAGGAAGCTCTTCCCGGGACCGAAGTCAGTGCTAATAGCAGACAGGAGAACAAGGCATGCTATGACGTGCTTACGCTATCTAAAAAAGTAGATGCCTCTAGCGGTGCTGCGTTTGTTTTCTAGCAGAATGTGGGATGAGAGATGCAGTCGGTGCTGCTGCTCCGAGCCTTTGGCTCTTATTGGCTTCTCGTAGGCCACGCTGCAGTCTAATCAATACCTGCTCAATTACCATGCGCCCAACATCTCATTCACGCTGTATCCCCTGTGCCAGCGGGAAGAGGGAGGGCGAGAAGCAAGGTGAGAGAAGAAGCATCTGAGAAGGATGAACAGATGACAGCGAGAGATGTTTTACTCGCAGATGCTGTCGAAACTCACTGTCAGGGACAAAGGCGGAATAACGAGATGTAATAAAGAAAATCCCACAGCGGTAAAGGTCAGCTGCTCCACAGCTCTCCCTCTACAATGGTAGCTGAAATCAGGCATTCATTTCAATGGGGAAATTAATTAGTTTGCACATAAAACAGACCAATTAAAACTCAAAGTTTTCTGATATGATAGCTATGATTGAGCATTTTGACTATGTTGCCCCCCCCACACACACACACACACACTTCCAAACCCTCCCAACACACACCGCACACACATCTATGAAACTATAATTAATAGCCTGTCACAGCTGTCAGCAGCACTCCCTCCTCATCTTTATGTAACATTACAAAAGCATGCTCTGGCTTACCTCTCTGCCATGCTGAGCAGCTTCAAATGAGAGCTGGCTAGTTTGACCTTCACAAGTAGCAGCCACTAGGTAGAAGTACTGAGCGTAACGAATATTCATAACAATGTTGTTCAAGAAGGCTTTCTACAAGAGCACCGACAACTGATTGGGTTTGATCTCGACAGCACCTCGCTCTGTGTGCTTGTGACAATACAGCCAGCATGTGGCAAGCGTGGATTCTGACATGACAAAGTGGGAAAAGAGCAGGTTGTAAATAATAACATTAATAGTGGCTGACATAGCTCACGCTGGCTCACGGTGACAATGTCATGGCTTACTGGCACACGTGAATACAGCTGAACTTCTATTAATGTTATTACAGTAGTTATTAGACAGACCTGTGCTTTTCCAAGTGGGGTTGGTGATATTTCAGTATTATCCGTTTTCAAAAGCAACGTGTTTCCACAAATGTCTTTGATTGAAACCTTTGATTTAGACTTTGATTGTAGTGAGAACTCAAAGCGCCTGAGTCATGGAGAATTTCTACATGAATCTGCCACACAGCCAATACACCAGCAAATACATAAACCCCCACTAATTCTAAGACTCCACCTTTATTGTGATGTCAAACATTCACCTTTTTAGAAGTTTTGTGACTGCATCTTGAATGCTTGTAGTGCTTTCAAATTGAAAAGAAAACCTGTGAAAACACTCAAAACCCCAGTAGATTTCTGAGCATATTGTTCCATGACGACATATACACAGAGACAAACAAATGGCCTTAATAATATCACGACTTTAGCCGTTCTTTATATTCCAATATCAGTACTGCTGTGGTCTTTGTGTCCTGCGCCAGGTCTTGAAAAAACGACAAAGCAACAAAGCAGTTGCTGCAGGTGATTATCTAAATCAAGGAACTAAACCCTGAGGTTATAAATAAAGAAAACTTGAAGCAGGTAATAAGTTACAGAATAAATCTACAGATTTCAACAAAATATTTTTTAATTAAAGAAAACAATATTTATTTAACAGAAATGTTGAAAACTATTATTTTTAAACAAATTTAATATTATTTTTCATTTATACATCGCAAAAAATGGGCCTAATTGTCCAGTTTAGAAGCGAGCAAATAATGGATTCAAATGACTGACTCAGTATCCTAACCATGTTGTTATTCTTTGCTTTTAAAGACAATACAATACATACATTCATACAACATATAAAGCTGCACAACAAGTGATGCATCTGTGTTGTTTCTATGACTGAGTCATCCCTACTTTTCAGATGTTGCTGCTAATAAGTGGGTAACAGCATTACAGGTGCTCTTGGAAACAGGCAACGGCTGTGCTAAAGATGGGTAATGCAAAACTTATAAACAATAATCATCACTGAATTTTTAACAGATACATGTATTGGGAAAATTACTCAACTGCTAATTCAAATTAGTCACTGGTCTCACAAGCAGCACGGCTGAGTCAATGTCACAGAGAAACAGCTCCAATTAAAACTACTACATGTGCTGTGGTGAGGCTTCACAGTGACGGTCATCAGATGTAATCAGCATAATCCTGCCTGCACAGGTCACTGTAGCATGTTAGCGCTCTGCTTTTGACTGGTTACTTTTCCTGCTATCCTGAAAAAGCCTCTGGATTTATTTGGTTTGCATTTATAGCTCAAGACTAGCTACAGCGCACAGCTACAAACAACTGAGTGCTGCCATTTTCAAGCGTTCACTGGTTCCTCCTCAGCTGACAAGTTTACTACTCTGCTGCTGTGATGTGAAATATTCTTAGTTTTCTTATTAATAAATTGTCATTCGTGGTTTATTTTGCATGTGCTGTACAAAGTTACGAAGATGCATCTTCAGCAAACAACTAAAAAATTTGACTTTCTTATTCAGTGGAGGAAACAAGCTTCCATGGAGGTAACACCCAGGCACGATGGGGTTACACAATTCAAGTGCAAACAGTAAATATCCAGAAATTAGCTCTAAATAAACTAGCTAAAATATCTTATATGTTAAATATTATATGATTATTTATGTTTTCAGTGAGACTACTACTGATATATTAATATCTTTTATAGATGGCAGGGAGCATCTACAGGAAATAACAATAATTCAAATATAAATAAAGCAGCATGACTGAGATTTAAAACTGCTTTTATACTAATGATACAAAGGATTATAACTTCATATTTATTAAAGTTCTATAAAACATCGTAATATAACCATTAATCACATTTTGACATGATTGGAAATGAGTTTGTTCTTTTCAGTCAGTTTAGAGGTAATAATTAGCTTAGCTAGCCATAAATGGGTATGGTCTGGTCCTTTCCAAAGGTTTCCAAAATCTACTTTATGACTCTTTTCAGTTCCCTGAATTCAAACAGTTGCTTTTGTTAATCTGCCTTATAATCAAGCTTTTCCTATAAGATAGAAGTTGCTTGGCTCAATTAGGCTAAACTCGCCACACTGGTCGTACAATGCCTTTCCTTGTTTTATTTAAAGATTTATTTTCAGTCTGTTATGCCTTTATTAGGTAGCAACAGTAACAGAAAGATGGGAAGACAGGCAGAGAGGGTGGATGAGCAGGTACCAACCTCCACCAGTCGAACATGCAA
This sequence comes from Hemichromis elongatus, assembly GCA_015108515.1. Lineage (NCBI taxonomy): Eukaryota > Metazoa > Chordata > Actinopteri > Cichliformes > Cichlidae > Hemichromis > Hemichromis elongatus. Next base: position 8,624 of record VUQR01007414.1, on the reverse strand, counting down.
TAGTTTTACATGAAGGTTTTTGTACTAAAGTGACAATAAAAATGATGTTAACTGTGAGTTTCAAAGGTGCTGGCACGTGGAATTTTAGTCATGGACAAAGCTGTGCTAGCTGTTTCTAGTTGTAGCTTCAAATTTACCAATAACAATAACATAACTGTTTATATAGTAAGAAACTAAGATTTTCATCATTGGTAAATCTATCCTGACATCTTAAACGTATTAAACACATGAAATCTTACAGAAGTATCAAACTAAAAATCAAAGCAATCATAATGAAAAGAAAGAAACACTATGAGTAGCAAACAACGCTGTTTTTTATTGCTCTGTTTTGTCTCCTTTCCTTATTCCTTTCCAGTGAACCCCAGATCACAATCTTCTGAGCTGCATTTAAACCAATCTGATTTTAGACTTTTTTCCCTTTAATTGGGAACATTGAAACTGTGATTCTGCTTCATGGTCCAGACAGTATTGCAAACACGATCCTTAAACCCCTTAAATGCATGTTATTGGAAGAAAAGAGATTAGCTTTCTCTAATTTCCTTTACCTGCTTTTGACTACACACGAATTTGCTCACACAGTCCTACCTTTTCCGTTTAAATGGCCGCTGCAGCTGTTTAGGCAGCACTCGTTCACAAATCAAAATCATGAGACAGTGATAAAACTATAGAGAGCAAATACAGAGTGCTTAGCGATCCACCGTAAAATAATATAGTGAAATAACAAGCCTAACTTTGGTCTAAAGACCAATAAAAACCATTTGTTCCCATCTCTCAGGAGCTGAGGCCTGTCTCAACACAGCAGCAGAGATCCTCCTGTCATGGTTGAGGTTTCATGATTTTCTATAAGCTCCACTTGGGAACGCCCACATGCACACAAATCTCCATTCACTAACCGTGCCTGAGTTTTGGCTCACAATAAGTGTAGGTGTTGAAAGTGATGAAGAATTACAGTAAGTAGGACACAAGCGAGGCAACAAATACAAGAGCCGTGCCTCTAGTTTCCCTCTGATAGTTATGAATACATGAGCACATTTATCCATATGCTGATGTATTTAGCGCCAAACAGCAGAGGGGAATAAAAGAAACAGGGCATTGTTTTAAACGTTTGTAGCACTTTGGTGATTGCCAAATCAATCTGCCTCCTGTCGAGGGTCCAGATTGCCTATTTTTCACTGCCCACCTTGGGCTGTGTTCAGGCAAGACACACTGTCCCCTAAAGAATGGGTTTCAGCCAAGAGCAGAGCAGCCATATTACTGGACTGGAGAGATGACACACTGATCTGAAAACATGCAAACCTTTTATTTCTTTGACACAACCCCCCCTCCCACTGTATACCAGCTGGCTGCTAAAAACACAACAACTGTTTTAATAGATGGAATATGACGGCTAAATATATGGGCTGCAGGCATTAAAAAATAAAATGAAAGGATTACAATATGTCTGTCATGTTTTCTGTCAAACGTGAAGATGCATGCTTAGCTTCAAGACCATAAATAGAGAGAATATGCCCAATGGACTCTTTACAAATAAAGGTATGAGAACAAACTACCTCCCAAGATGTAACCACACCCTGCCGAGAAAAATCCCAGCACCAAATCCCCCTGTGAAAACGCAACTTACTGATTTCCGGCTTCAGTTTTAATGCAGACCACGGAAGCAAGATTTAATTTTGTTTTTACCTTTAGGACAAGCCAGTGCAGATGCATAAGAGATATTATGAAAGAATCCCGAACAGAAATGCATATAAGACTTGGGAATGCTACAGATGTTGATGGTCCCTCCCTTCCCTCAAAAAGCCAATCATGTGATTTATAACAGCTGAACCAATCACCATGTAGCACTGATGCATGTGCTCAGTTTCTTTGCATAAACAGGATAAAACGCGACTGTAGCTTCCGGGTCTCAAAGATGAAGCCAGTTTTAAACCAGCATTCTATTCGAAGGCCACCAGATGGCTGCAAAAAGATTTCAGGTTCTATGAAGTCTTTCTAGCTTGACCTCTGTAACCACTTTCCTAATGTCTTCATGGGCTCAATCACTCATTTCAGGTTATACTGAATGAAGAATTAAGGCTATTTTGTAAATCCAGGTACATGTGTAATATGAATTAGCATGACAGTTGCTTAGGGGTTCTAGTGGGTTGAGGTAAAGAAGCTGACTGTGTTGGCTCAGGTTAAAAACAACATTTTTAACCTTTATTTTTGGGCAAACTATTTGTAATCACATTTGACTGGTAACTCTACAACCAGACTTCATGGCCTGGTGATCATTCATTTAGACAGACTTTTCTTGCTAGCCTAAAACTATTTGTCTGAAGGTTTTTTTTCAAGATGGGTTTGTATAATTCCACCTAACCCCAAAACTCTTGGTTCCAGCTTCTTAAATGTAAACACAGTAAATGTATGAGCTTTGGACTGCTTGTCAAATCATCTGCATCATCATAGAAATGCTCATTTCACATTTTGAAAGGCTAAAAGAACGACTAGTCTGACACTAAATGTTAATGCGGTGTGAATGACAGGCTGAATTTCTTGAACATCCCAAATTCTGGCTGCATGTACTGATGTTGCGTCATTCCCGTCAATCACACTGTCCCTCTCCTCCCCTTCCATATTCCCACCTGCTGAGATATTCTAGAGAACATATGCAGGGCTTGGATTTGGCTGATTACATAAATGGAAATTTTAATGGTGAGTATTAATCCACAATGGCCCATATTGGGTTTTATAAGTAGGCTGATTGAGATCTGCAGGCTCTCAGAAAGCATGGGCTGTCAGACACTGAAGCTCTGTGCTAAAGGAGTGCTTTACATTAGAGCTGAGGACCACTACAGTGTTCCATAATGCTATTCACCACATACCAACTGCACATTTTTATACTGCATTTTTAGTCACAGCATCAGACACATATTTTTCTGCAAAGAAATGATTTGCTTCCTGACTGCTACAGCCGTGTGTTTAAGGCAAAAAACAGAAATTGTCTTGGAAAACAAGCAGGCTTTGGTCGCCTGCGTATCAACATTGCAGCCTGTGGTAATTAGCTAGCTGAGCAGCAAAGCTGCTGTGCAGCTCTGACTGAGCCTGCACCATGGCAACACACAGGGCTGTGTCTGAGCCCAGGCTCCTCTCTGCTTTTCTCTCCTCCCCCTTCTTTCCTGTTCTTGTTTATTTATTTATTTTTTAATGGTTCATCCCTTTCTTTTCACTGAAACTCTCATTTCTTTATCTCTTTCCTCTCGCTTCCCATCCTTTCCTCTTTGCCCATCTCTACTCCTAATCACCCTCCCCTGCCTAACATCCCCAGTTGCATCATCACCGACACAGCATAAAAGACACTCGGTGGTTCACGTACAGGGAGCGCTCGACGCTGCTGCTTTCCTCGACATTCTGAACAAGGGGTGGTGAATTTTTCTGACATATGGCAATCAGTATCATGCCTTCCTGCTAAATTCTATGTTCATCTATGCTGGATTACACACAGTCTGCATTTTAAACATATATAACAACAACGTACATTTATTGTTTCTGTAAGCTGAGCACATCAATTGCAAAATGTTCACGCTGAACAAACTGCAATATGTTCGCCTAAAAATAACATAATTGTTGATCATATACAACTGATTACATTTAGGCTAAATGTTAATGTATATGTGGTAATAAAGGTGCCTATATGCACAGTTGTAACCTCTTTACCAGCTGTTCCTTCCTGTGTATATTGTTATGCTAAAATAAATACAGCGTGGGACAGATTTTCTGAATATATTTTTTGTCTATTTCTATAAAATGCCAGAATATTCTTTTAACATTTTCATGGATATACTACAGTGTGTTAAGGGCACTTAGAGATATTTAACCAAAAACGCAATTTCTAACCTGGGGCACGTTAAATATGAAAACGGAGTTCAGTTTCTGGCTACAATTTCACACTGAGTAGCATTTTTCCATGAAATGGTTTGCAGTAGGCTTTGACATATAGTTTCTCTTGTTTGGTGGCTTAGTCGTAAATGTTATTGAATCAGTTAATATGTATATAAACTTCACTGGTTTAAATAGGGAGTACATGAAAGGAATCAGAAGTTTGTTACTTTTGCCAGTGCTGAACAAAGCCCTAAACTTAGCGTTCACACCACAGACACTATAATAACTTGACTAAGCTTCTGGTCTGAAAAGGGAAACCAATGCAAAGTGCTTTAAAGCTGCACTGTACTTATTGACCACCAGGGGTGACCTTTGTGGTTGAAAAAAAGACTTCCAGTTGGATCGAAAATCTATGGGAGAACAGCCCACTCCCTTTGTGAACTCAGGAGACAGCTTCCTGATGAGCTTCTGGGCTCAGTTGTTGGATTCAGGTTTTACTGAGTAAAACAGATTTAAGTCAGTTTGTAATGTTATGGTCAGAACATGGTTGAAACCCTGATGTCTTCTCCCTGGTCAAAACTGATTACATTACAATGAGAAAAGCTGAACTGTAGAGAACCTTACAAACTGATCAGATACAGAGTATAGATCTGATTATTGCAAAGAAGAAACTAAATGCAACTAGTATCATCAATATGGCTATGAACCGATGTCTACACATCTTCTGCAAGTACACGTATACTACCAGAGCCTTAAAAAAACAATTTGGGATTTTCAGCATTTAAATTTAATTTTATTTGTTGCATGATGACTTTAATGTGTTGAACTCTTACAATTGTCCCCCATGTCCACAGCGTCAGTGTCATTTGTTAGCAAAACATGAAGAGAATTAGCTCAGCAGAATGAGTGTTAAACATGTGTGAGGTTGCAAGTTTGTGTCGCTGTTCAGATATGTTCGTTCTCCTCATCATTTTAAACCCAAAACCAAGCAATCGTAGAAACACAGACTTTCTCTTACTAGAAAATCAAACATCCCCCAGGTGATGTTTAAGATGTGACCCAAACATGGTTTGACTTTTATTTTGGAACTAGTTTTTAAACCAGGAGTTATTCAAAACTTAAATGTTTGCTGGTGATTACCTAGGATAGGAAGACTTTTCAATCACTGAGCATTAGCCACTGAGGGTGTGGCTGTACAGTATGATTAGCATCCGGCATACATAGGCAAATCAAGACGTGTAAAGTGTCACAGAGTTATGCTCTCTGCACACAACCCTGCAGTTAAAGACTACAAAGAACTACTACTGACACGATGGGTCTTTTTATGTACTGATGACTGTTAAGTCATCCAGTCAAGTGTTGCCCATCTGACCCTGTTACACCTGGAAAAGCACAGTTTTGTGAAAAAAGGCAGTTTGCACTTTTAAAAGTGTTGATAAGACACTTTCCACACTGGTAACAAAGAGATTGAATTATTTCTAGATGCTATGCTTAAAAAACAAATAAAACATAAATGTTTCCTTTGTTTTTTCCTTACATGCCTCAACTCGTGTTGCTTCAGCTTAAAGTCAACAAAAATGTCAGAGGCAGATCTAAGCGGCTGCTTACGATCAGTTCTATATAATGTTTAGAGAGTTTTGGTAAAGTGAAGCAGCTGTTTCAAGGTTTTAGTTTTTTTCTTAAGAGCGTTTGGGGAATTGAGAAAAAAGGTGCACGTTTTACAGAGCTGGGAGAGTAGTAGTGGGAAGTTTTATCTAATGCCTCACCTGGAGGAGTGATTTCAGGTTTGAATTTAAAATGAACGCAGCACATATTTAACTTTACTATCAAATAACTGTTGTATGCATTAAGCTGCCATACCATGCTTATTAGCTTATTAGAAAGAAAGCGGAATTATTTTGGAAAATCCACTACCTGTGTCTTTTTGCAATTTAAAGATTCCCTTTGAGAACTCTCATATACTATTTTTAACTGTGTATTCATAATATACTTAGATTTTAAATACATTTTAAATCTTTTCTCAAAGTATTGTAATAATATATTAAGTAAAATATATTAAATAACCCAAGCAAAGTGGTCTTGTTTTCATATATTTGTATCATGTTCTTTAGTCATTTTGTTTGCCAGTAAAACATAAATTAAAAAATTCTTTCACCTGAAAACGTGAAAGGCCAGCCCACAAAGTAGACACACCACAGCAAAATTAACATAAACTAAGTCAATGTTACACTAAATAACAGCAAATATGACTGAAAACGTTAAAGCATTGTTACTACAGCTTTGCAAAAACGACTACATTTAATGTGATCGTTGTCACCTCAATTGATAATCTTGAATCCAATTTATAAGTCAGTAATTAAACAAAATGTATTTATATAGCACTGAGATCTATCCAGTCAGACATGAGGATGTTTTTGTTCCTAATATTCAAAATGATAAAATGTGGATGGCTAGCTCCTCCATGAAAACAAGAAACCTAAGAATTTATAGGGGTTGATTTCCCCAACAGGACATCCATTAGAATGTGTTCCAATGGTAAGAATCAGTGTTTCATTAAGCTGCTGTGCCTCTATTTGACTGACAGCTACAGTTACCTATAACACTAAGCTGTGGTTATAGCTGCTTACTGAACTACTTTCAGGATCGCAGAAAATCATAAATCCAAATGCAAGCAGTAACATGTAAAGAGCACAATATGGACACATTGTCCTTAATGCTCTACAGGTTAAATCACTTTAATCTGTTCAAGTAAAGTCAATGATATGTGGTAGAGTTTGTATTTGGTATGTATTAGAAGAGCAGATGTGATGACTATCACAGGGCAAACAAAACCTAAACTGGAAATGTTCTAACAGCAGTATAATAAAAGGCCATCCATTTTTTTCTCTCTGTCTCTTTGATTGAGATGTGTCTGTCTGTCTTTCCAAACTGGAAATGATTTTCCCTTATGAAAATAATATAATTTGTACATACAACAGGCAGAGGCCTGGATAATGCTGGCTGTCAGCTTGGTGGGTGGAAACAGGAAGCCCATGTGATATAAACATATGCTGTATGTTCATGTAACAGGAAACTGCAGATGCCCCATGCAGGTTCTGGTGCTTGAAGAGAACCTTCTGCTCAGCATGTTCCTTCAACATACAGACATATTAAAAAGAAGAAGAATATGCAGGGTTCTAGTAACCTGTTGGCAGCCACATACCACGAGATACCACCAGAGCAGCCTCGGTGCATCTTGGCATTCATTCAAATTCTGCGGAACTGATTGAACATCATGTTTTCATTTACATCTTCTGCCACAGGCATCCAAGGCTTTGACAAAGTCTATGACACAAGCACCATTTTCATCTCGGACTAGACCGCTCATATCAGGAGACAGACATTTTTTACTGCAGTATATGGATGACCACTCTGAATAACTTTGTAAAAAATTCCATTGACCACTTAGTCTAAACACCGGTTTATGTTTGCCACTGTGGACACACATCACATGGATGGTAAAAGTGGCTTCACATCCACTGGTGCAAAATGCACGAGCTTGAGGCAAGCCTAGTCTGCCCGTACGGGCATTTATATGACACACGGGTGCAGGAGCACAGGGATTCCCAGATGGCACAGAACTCATGTAGGGAGATTTCTGCAACAATGCTGGAGAAGAGTGTAAATGGATAAAAGCGCATAAATGAGATGATGTTAGATGATGTCACATGAGCAAGGCAAGCACCAATGCGGGAGGCAGAAATGTAATTTTGGCAGAAACACAAAGCCACTGGAGTGCCTCACTGTTGGGTCAAGGTTTCTAACTTTGTCTTTATTTGTCAACCATCTGTATATTCTTATATGTAATAATTGAATAAATCACATATTAGCCATCTGTTAATAGAGTTTCTAACTCTAACAATTTTCCTTAAAAAGCTTTAAAGTAATTTGTTAATATAGCTTTAAAACTGCTACATTTTGGGGTTTCTTTTAAAAAAACATAAAAAGCTTACAGAAAAAAGTCAAACCTGGACACATTTATCAGGGTTATTAAATGATGCAGAGTAATGAGGCCTGAGATTTAGCTGCCTTTGAGGGCAACTAGACCTGAAAATACAAAAAAGTTAAAAGGTTTTGTAAGACATTATTTTGTAAGACATGGGTCAAAATTTAAAATATATATATTTTTGTTTTTGTTTTCACTTAATATTGAAATTATATTGCTTTAGATAAATGTGTTTGGGATTGCTCAGGTTTGTCTTCTCTTCTAGTCAGAAAATGGTATAAAAAGATGGCATTTGTTACCCAACAAAGATCTTACTTTTGTACTGCAAAGTCATCCATATGTAATCAATAAATGGTGAAATTTAAAGTCGTACTCTGTGCAGCAATGCATACAAATATCACTGGCCTAATCATCCTGCTGCACAGGTCTGGAGATGCTGCTGCATCTTCTCCGAACACTGCTCGTCACCCCAAGATGAAACCTTTGATTCATGTGATGTATGAAAAAAGAAAAAGCGGAGGAGGCGAAGGGCAGTGGGAGACAGGAGGGGGATGATAGAAATGAAGAACACTGAAAAACAACACACACACACGCACACAAATGAGAGGCCAGACCAAATGGCTGAAGGGCTGCTTGGATAATGCATTAGACAGAGATGGCACTCAGAGCAGCTACACATGGTAAGAAATGCACTGCTTTGCCAAATGTCCCACACACACACACACACACACACACACACACACACACACACACACACGCACACACACACGCGCGTGTGCGC